>PNEQ01004252.1:0-21443 GCA_003012365.1 Medauroidea extradentata
ACCAAAAGGCGGTAAAGATCCAGCAAACGTATTTTACAATGTTAAAACATTCATTGAAGAACAACATGACATCAGAAGAGCCCTCTTATTTGCGCACGCAGTGAGTGGCTGCGATACGACATCATGCTTTTATAGTTTTTAGGCAAGGTAAAATCAGTTGAAATGTTAAAATCTTCGTCTGAGGCAAAGAAACATGCTTAGATGTTTACAGAACATAGTGTATCGAAAGAACAATTGTTACTCAGCGGAGAAAGATTTGTACTAGAACTATATGGATTGAACAAATATTCTAACTTGAATGAAGCAAGATATTTCAAGTTCACTATGATGGCAAAGAAGTCAAATTTAAGGTCGAATTTCTATTTGGCTAAAATGCCTCCAACAACAGAGGCATGTCAGCAACTGCTAAGGGTTTATTTGCAAGTCCAGGGATGGTTGGGAAATAATTTACCACCTTCTGAGTGGGGATGGAAATTGGAGCCTGTAAGAGAAGCCGGAGGTGAGAAAAAAGTACTTAAGCCGATTCCCACACCTAAGCCTTTTGCACCAAACGATCTGTTGTACTTAGTATCATGTTCGTGTGAATCTGCATGTGGGAACTATTGTGGATGTCGAAAGACAGGTTTACATTGTTCAGCTATGTGTGAACACTGCAATGGTCTTTCGTGTAACAATGCAACAGCCATAGATGAAGATGTAATTGATGATGAAGAATTATGTATATAGGTGTTGAATCTAAAATGTTATGAATTTGTTCTGTTTGTAAAATACATTGAAGTACTTTTGTTGTAAATAGAAATTGTGTATACAAATTACATAGTATGATGTGTAAATAATAGCAAATTTTGGAAATGAAACATGCACATAAATAAGTGAATAATAAAGCAAATATCGCAACAGCTAGGGGTGGGTGGGTGGTCCGTGATGCTGTGGATGATACTGATTGCTCTTTGTCACATACTGTGAGTAAGCATCCGTGTATATTACTTCACAGCTGCCGGTTGTTGCCAGTCCGGGACACGGTGGGTCCATAGGTGGTGGATAATGGAATGATCCTCTGTGGGTTAGTGTTGAAGCCCCCCGAACCAAAACTGGAAAAAATTATATAAAAATCTAACCAACTTTGTTTCTGCATTGTGAACCAAAATTGTAAGAATAATTTATTTAGAATAATTAGGGAGAATTACAAGTAACGTTTTAGGTCACCGGAGCGAGCTTGAATAGGGCGCGGCAGATTGCTTAAGTCCGGGTTGCGAGAGATAAGTGCTTGGTTTACTTTCGGCCTCTGATTCCTTTCATCGTCATCCAAACTATGTAAACATATACACCGCTGGAAAGCTAAAGAATCGTTCTACAATTTTTGTCTTAAGTGTTTCGAGAAAATGTCGCAAATTAAAAATTTAAACTTAAAAATTTATAAAAAACTTCACCTGAAATAGTAAAACTTGACATTCCTCAGCTAATATATACTAAACTATTAATCCTACAACAAAACAACAAGAGACATTTATTGTATAGAATAGTATAAGGAATAAAACGGTATATAGAAAGTGTCACTGCGATTAATAACAACGGAGATATGAATGGTTATCCAAAAGCTTGCAAATCGGATGTTTAAGGGATGGTAGGGGGGAAGCACAGAGGGGAGGGGTGGGGACTTTTGGGGAAATACACCTCTAGTTGGGTCCTAACACCTGCCAAAAGTTCAGCTTGTCTCTAATTTTTCCCGACACGAAACCTTTATTTCCTGGGCTAAATGTAGACTGAATTCAGTTTGTTTTACAATGGGCAATAGAGTAAGAGTTAGCTGAACTGATGGGTTTGAAAACCTCACACAGCTCAGGTAAAAGGGCAAATCTTGGAGCTCCGTTTAGGGTAACAAATCTGGCCATGTTAGATTTTTTTAACTTTATTCCTTAACTTACATTTCAAGAAGTCAATTTAAATATGTCGCACAATGTATGAATATTAGTTTCTCAAGCTTTATCAGATTGTTTCATCTCCAATGACTTGGTAAGTTTTGAGCTACAAACCACCTAAATAAATAAGTTATTTTTCTGCAGGTAATGAAAGAAAATCTACGTGCAATAATAGCCTGACAACTTCAAAAAATATAAGATTTTCAACTCTATGCATTATCTTTACCTGAAACATTATAGAAACTCTGTAATGCAGATTGTCCAAAGTATTTTATGAAACCTATTTAGCAAGGCATGTGTCCCCTTTATTGTAGTATATCAACTTGCGGAATGTATAGTACACACGGACATCTTTCTGGTACAAGACGGTGAAAAGAAAATTCTCCCCGACTTGTAGCGAACTTGAGTCATGTGAATGACCACCTAGCATACTAGTGGCTGCATGCAAAGTCTTGTATGATAGGTGGTATGGGGAAGGAACGATTTAATGTTTCTTTACCATTCTTGGGCAAGAAGACGGTAAAAACACACATTTATGCGAATGCAAATGCTTTTTAACGAAATGTTTTACAGAAGATGAAGTATTTTTAAATAAATAGTTTAGCGGTTGACCAAAGACTCTATACAAAGAATATGCCTGATTCTGCACCATGATACGAAAATCAGGGTCTTAGCCAGTATCAGCAACATTTCTATTTTTACTTTCCATTATTGTTGCTTAGCATACACTATAAATACTACTCCAATTTTCCCAAAATAGCCCCTAAAGTAACTTTTAATTTTGCATTCGACATGTCTAGATTGTACTCCCTCTTGTACAAGAAAGTTGGCAGGTTGTATTGATCACTTACTTTGGTAAGATGCTGAGCTAGAGTTCACCTTCCTGCACATACACAATGATAACCAATATTTTATTATTATTTGAGATTATATAGGAACACTTTTGGTAATATAATACTGTATATACTTGTACAAGAAATTAAACATTATGATTACAAATGACAGCATAGTGCTTAAATGATATTATGGGAAAACATAACGACAAAAATTATTTCCGAAATTGACCATATCTAATCTAGGTACACAAAGTTTATATTTGATTAGTTCCTGCTGCCAATTTCTGCTCTGGCCGTATGTAACTAAGCCACGCATTCATAGTTTAGCATACCAATTAAATGGTCAGAAATATTTTTATTGTATATCCGGTTATTTTGTATTGGTTGTAAAGTAATATAACAATAAAACATAAAATAGAGACAATACTGACATTCATTGAACTGCAGTTTCTCATTTTCCCTTACATTTATAGGGACATAACTCAGTTGTCATACATAGTTGCTTAACACGGTTATTCCCCATGCCTTTCATTTAATGTTATCTTCCTTACAGAGTGACTCATGTCCGCGCGTATAAGTAATCAGAGGAGCCACGATTTTGTCGGCGAAAAGATTTTTTGCTTAACATTCACACTTGCGAGTCCGCTTCATGATTATTAGCAGCGTTTCGTTCAAACACGTCTCTCATTTGACTGCACCATTCAGAGTAGGGTTGTTGTGACACCATGCGTCTGTGATTTGCCAGTAGAACCGCAAGATAAATGACAGTTAGTGCATCCAATAACTGACCACGAAGCAGAGCCCAGAAACGAAATAGTGCGAGAATATTTCGCCACAAAGTCGTGGATGTCTAACAATAAGTGATGGTGGTGATTGGTGCAGGTGTTGGGAGAGCCAGTGCCACGTCCCGCACATGTGGTGGGGTGTAGTACTCCAGGCGAGGCCAAGCTGGGCGCCGAGCAGCTAGTGCGCGCACTCACCTCCACAGTGCTGCTGGAAGATGCTGCTGCTGTCGTGCCTCGCTACGCAGTCGTACTGGAGGTAGCACCTCGCGGTGTGCTGCAGTCAGCCCTCGAGCAAGCTCTACACCGCAGTGTCGCCTGCCTGCCGCTCGTCGAGCAAGCCGAGTCGCGCGCCATACACTCACTGCTCGCCGCTGTCGGCAGGTGCGTCTGTCTACCCACAACTCAATTTTTTCCTAACCTACCCTAACTACTAAGTTATGTGTGAGGCCCGGGGAAGGAGCGGGACTAAGTGTGTCTCAGGGCTGAGCCCCATACGCCTACTAGGGGGAAGTTTCATGCAGAGGAGGCATGCATCGCGGCAGAGAGGGATTGGGCAGACACGGCCGCAATTGGGGCCATGTCTACCTCCCTAGGTGTACCTATAGCTAAGCCATAATCTAAGAAGAGAGAGGGAAAAACCGGCATAGTACCATAAAAACCCTCTCGCCAGAATAGGTGTTACATGCATTAAAAATAAAAAAGGCATTGGAAAAGTAGGAAGGTCCAGGTTATTAGTAGAGTTGTGAAGTAAGAGTTTGGCTTTAACTGTATTTAATTTCTTTATTTTCCTTTATCTTTTATTTTGGGAGGGCGCTGGTTTTAACCAGGGCACTGTGTGTGAGCACAGTACCCTGGTGGAGGACGAGGTTTTAAAGGCGCCTCGTCCTCCCGTATCCCCATCTACCCACAACTCACCCACTGGGTCACGTTAACTTTCTTGCTCCTCGGAAATGCTCGGAGCAATTCGCTCATCTTCTGTGATCGAGCCAGACATCTCTCCTCCTACTTTCGACCCCTGTGACAATTAGTTTCGTTTTTTGTCAGTTTAAGTTAGTTTAGGCATAGAATAGTTAGGAGTGCAGAAGTAAAATAATCTGTAGGACTGTAAACTCAATCACACACGCCAGCTAAATAGCTTTGCTGGCCAGCGACATGGCGGAAATGCCTACTGCCAATCAGCGTAAGGCTGCGGCCTTGCTAGTTGGCAGTCAGGCCAATAGGAAACTAGCCGTATCATGCAGGAGCCAAACCGACATGGGGCTGGTAACAGCCTCAGGTAAGCCAATAAGCGGCGAAGTTCGCCCGCATCAAACGAGATGCCACTTCATTTTAGTCTGTATTACTCTTTATTCTGTGGTTTAGGTTGATTTCATAGTTCATAGTGTCGAATAATATACTCTATTTCATATACGTTTGGATTTATTTGACAGCAACTTTTGGGCAATAATTGGTAATATTTTGTTATTTGTGTCACTACACAAGACGAACTTTGCAGTGCGAATACTGAAATAGACATCTCAGGTTAATTTTAGAGCTATAAACGTCTTGAATTGTGCAACAAATCACAAAATACTGAAAATTATTGCCCATATGTTGCTGTTAAATTTATTCAAACTTATATGAAACAGAGGCCCTGGGCTCTCCCGCTAGCCTACGCTACTCCTTTGGGAGGTGGTCGGAGGCGCTGTTCAGTGCTCCACAAGGTGTTAGGTGGTCCCGACTGTCTGTTAGCTGAAGTCCACTGCGTGGTAGAGCGTGACATTATGTTACGATCAAACAATTCTTCCACAGTCTAAGTTTTAATTCCTCATATCCTGAAAAAGCGATGGCTACTTATTATTATTGTTCTGAATAAAATACTTTTTTAATTTCAAATCATATTACTATTTGTAATTTCTTCTTCCTTATATAAATTTATTTGCAGAGTAGTATGTGAAATACAGCATTTTTTTTTGTTTTTACTATACCCAAAAAATAGTTCTACACTTAGTATACATTCAATGTGGTGTTACATGGTTAAAGTTACCTAAGGATGTGTGCACAATAGAAAGAATTAAGCAGTTAGAATTAGGCTTATGCAGTAAAGACGGAAACATGTATTAAGTATAATCAGTTCACAATAAAATAGTTTATTCATAAATCCACTAATGGAAACCAGAAACAGTACCGCCATCAGAAGGTGGTGATGTGAAATATATATTAAACTGTAAATAATTGTTTGCCAATTTTTTTTAATTATTGTGTTAAATATTTTTATTTACACTGGTATCGGGGAAAATGGATGAAGAACTTATAGATCTAGCTTTGTAAATAGTTTTCACCGTTGGTGCTATTTCTCTACGTCGTACATGGGTAGTTCTTCTAGTATTCCTCGCCCTGATTGGCAGCTTCCCCAGAACTTTGTCTTAAAATATAACACATAACTATTTTTTAACGCTGAAGGAAACCCCATCCAAGCACACAACTTGCTAATTTCTGCTGGGGAGAATATATTATGTATAAGTCATAATGCATAAATAAATGCTTAAGTTACAATTGTTAATCCACCCTTAGTAATCACAACGATACGCTGCCATGTATTGCAGGTTGTACGAGTACGGAGCCCAGCCACAACTAGCCGACATTTACCCTGCAGTTACGTACCCGGTCAGCAGAGGTACTCCCATGATCGCACCTCTCGTCAAGTGGGACCACTCCCATGACTGGTTCGTCACTTCCTATGAACTGCAGGTGACTCATGCCAAACATCTGTAATATAAATTGAAGACATATCTTAAATTAGTATAAGACTGAGATTTCCAGCAGTACGAAACGAACAATTTGACCGAAATTTACCTTTCAGCTTATTTTAGAGATAACCTTAAGATCAGTGTGCGGCTATCGACGTGTATGTTCGCAGTTTACGTCCACTAAAAGAACTTTTAAAACCAGCACAGAATTTCACTCACCCCAGTACAGTACAGGCCACACGACTTGCTCGTATACTACGCATTTTGAGTGCTTTTCTTCTTTATTGTTTTGTTTTAAAATGCTTAAAATATTTTTGTGATCTGTGTCTCAGCCCAGGAATCAGTCAGCCTATTTGAACCAAACGTGATATAACAAAGTGACGTTTTGAAATGAGGCACTTGACCAAATAAGTACACATTTCTTATTATCTCAGAAACGTATTGTCTTGGATGAATTATTAGTGCTGTGGTACGTCCGGTAGCATAAACTAGTACGAATTTTGTACATATGGCGTTTATAAAAGTTGTGATGAAACGAACACTTTGTTAGTAACGTTACATAAAACATAACCCTAAAAATATCACAGCAAATCTTGGTATGATGACTGTTTCTGTAGGAAGCATAAAAATACGTTAAATGTCCGCAATTTCGTAAGGTAAATGTGATTTATAGAATTAAACTGGGGTATAATGTCTAGACTGATCGCAACAAAGTTAAACTTGAAATTATAGCTGCAGCATAGCATTTATAAACTTTTATTATTAAAACTATTTAAAACTCGTACACTGTAACAAATTGTACGATTTTACACTAATGCAAGGAATGTCTCCACTACAGTTAGCGTATTTTACAGCAACACATGTTGCGTATTCAAAAAAATGTTTGCGTTTGAATTTTAATTATCAGTTATCCTTTACTACTTAAGTACGAACATCTAAAACATAATGCTATACTTTAAATATGCGCTATTCAAAAACCGCTAGTCAAAATACCACTACCGTGGCATGGTTGTTTTATTTAATTTTGTTATTTTTTTTACCGTGACGTAAAGTATTATTTTATTTCCCAGATCTATAAAGCTGTTATTACGAGGTGTTCGCCCTTTTTCAGTTTTTCTTTTTTAAACGCATGCCTGTCCTATTAACCAGATTCGGTTTCTAATCACTAAAAAATTTCGGACGATGCCGTTGGTCGGCGGGTTTTCTCGGGGATCTCCCGTTTCCTCCACCCTTTCATTCCGGGGCTGCTCCGTACTCACATCATGTCAACCTTCACCAGCGCTAAAGACCTTGATGTAAAGTGCTCACCAAAATCTCTCACCCACTCACTCACTAAAAAATTTCTTGAGTTCATGTTTATTCGAACCAACAGCTTCAGTTTTAGCAACCCTATATGATAATCACTAGATCAAAACCCGACTGACTGATAGTGGCGGCTCTCTCCGCCTGGAATTCATTCAACATCACATGGGAGATTTGATTGGGCGTGTTTAATTTAAACTAGCAATATATTAACATACTGTGCGTAACCTACAAAACACCTTACTTAAAAAAACGTTTTTGAGGGTTTTTCTATTACATAGCCATATAACATTGCAATGCTATATTTAACCAACAAAATTCTGTATGTTTTTTAACTACACGGCTGAGAATATTTACAAAGTAATATGAATGTAAAAAATAAATTAATGAAACAATAACTCCACCCTCAGACGAAATTTACATAAAATAGTCACTAAATAACATTTAATAGACATAAGTAAAATATTGATACTGCATATTTATTTTGATGTATGCGTCGTTATTAAACAATACTTTAAAAAGAGATGTTGTCAACTTTTGAATATTGTAGGTTGAACGATGACAGGGTTTTCACATTTCTAATAAAAATGCATACACATTCTTTGGGTTACGTTGTACCGGACAATGCCCTTTCGTACCAACAGCTTAGCTTAGTTTCAAATTAAGGATATAAGTGTCCATAAGTACTATAGTGTTCGTGATGAATATACTGTGTTCATGATGAATACGTTAGTTAAGTGAAAGTGTTCAACCATACCATGTCTTACCAAAATTATATTTTAACATGCAATTTGTGATATATTATAAACGTTTTAAAACAAAATAATAATTCGTGTACGTGGGAGGTACATCTCACGCACACAAACACGCATATATATATATATATATAATTATTTATTTATTTAAAAAGCAATTTGTAGCCTATGCTGGATACGAAAGCAGTTCTAAGGAATATAGTGACTCTTTTATGCTATGCGAACCAAACATCAACAATTATAGACCTCTACTTAATTTATTTACTGCAATGACATTTTCACGCATGTAATTTACACAGTTTTATTCGTTGTAAAACTGAGTAACTTGTAAAGTATTTCTATAATAATAGCGTGTTAATGCAATAACAGCAGTAATAAACACAACAGGACTAATAATATAACTAACTGTGATGGTGTGTTATTACACTTTTAAAAGAGTAATTAACTCACACATTCTGGTTAATACATTTTTACATTTATATTTTTCGAACAGAGATGTGTAGACGTTTTTGGATTCGAAGTAACATTAATGTAAAATAAAATAACATTTGTACTACGCTATAAGAATCTAAAACCACCAAAACTTTATTTATGAAAATTTACAGCGTTTACACATTAGGATTTTTTAAAAGATATTTTGTTAAATATACCTAACAATTTAATCGCTTCTGACAAAACATAGCGTGATTTGGTGCACACTGTGAGCATTAAATTCACTAGCTCTTAACCTCTTTACGAATTCCAAGAAATTATGTTTGCATATTATAACTTGGCAATAAACTGGAACTATATTAATAAAAAATTTAAAAAAAAAAAATCAAAATCAGTCCCTAATTTTTATGCTACATGCCATAACTTCGGTACCGTTTATTAATTTGAACTCAACACTAACGTGGGACTTATTTGGTAAAACATTTTCGAAGACAGTATCATTTGAAAAGTGAGTTTACATATGTTGAGAAAAGTGGATCAGTGGTAGAAAAAATTCTCCTCGCATCCGGAGAATTCACGTTCGATTTCCGACTGATAAAACACGGCTTTCCGAAATCACGCCAGAAGAAAATGGGACGGTTCATAATAATACAGGCTACTCTGCCGCGTGTATTTTTACCAATGCTGCGGGGTTGTTCAAGGACATACAAACCACCTAATAAACATACATATTTAATATCTCAGAGACATTTGAATTGCTTCCGACAAATTTTAGCGTACAAGTTGTGATATGCAATGCCATCTAACTTGCTGTTGTATCTTTCAATCTATCATGTTCAATAATCCCTTATTATTTAGAGTTTCATGTGTTCTACAAACCGTGTTTATTGAAGATTTTATATTAAAGGTTTGTCATTGTCGATGTTAAGATAAGTCCGCTTATAGGTTGTTCATATTATGTAGTGAGCACTTTTAAAGAGCGCCTGATCAGAAATAATACTACTACAAATAAAAATAATACGTCACTGCACCCTCATACAATAACTTTCGAGTACGATAACTATGTGAACTGTGTGCGAGTTTTTTTTTTTCACTTTAAATGTCATGATTTCACTAACACATAGTTGAACTATACAAATTGGTTAGAACAAAAAAAATTAATTGTGCTTCAAAAGTGTTTACTTTATTGTGAATAGCGTATATAAATGTATGATTCTAGGTTATATATGAGGTACTACTTTCCTACTTCTATCAGTTTCGGTAGATAAACGCTTCTGAATATTCAATAGCTAATGTGTAAACCTTTGACAGAAACATCCCAATTGCTTAACTGTGTAATTTTTGAGAGAGTGGGCTGATTTGTTTTAACGGTAAATACATGTTTTTCAGTTCAGATTCCCCAGTATTTTCCTATCTGCAGTTTCCATTCATGCTGTTTATTTTATATTTTTACGTCTTATCTCACCTGAAAGTTTAACGGCATACACTTTCTGATGCTCATTATTTGGAGTAGGCCTACCATTGAGTTCTGACGCGGTTATCTCTATAGAACTTTCCGAAAAATTGAAACTTATGATCATATACCCTTTGCATTAAAAAGGGGCTGTCTATAAAAAATGAATAAACATACGTATGTAGCAATAAACTGTAAAAATGTTCCGTTCCTTGTACCAATACGTAAACAAAGTATTTGCTTAAAGTAATTAATTTTGAGTAAACTTTTTAATTGCAGGTGTGGGTGCGTGTGTCTATATATATATATATATATATATATATATATATATATATATATATATATATATATAGACACATAGTATATTATGGTTATCTGTAGTATCATGGAACAACAGCACAAAATATAGTAAACCTGCAATGATAAACCATACAGATTGAAAACTGTACGTTATTATGTGATCAGCATAGGAGTGTTCGGCGTTAGCATCAGGAATTAAGTTGTAGAGAGACTTCCAGAATCACGATCACAATGGCCTTAAAATTCGTAAGGAGGCTTGCGGAAGTTGGGAATTTCACGAGTCCCCACAAAGGTCGTGAGCCACGCCAGATTTGTTGCGGACTTACTATGATTGTATTGTTTGTAGGAGAAAGCTGAAACAGGCGAGAGGACGGTGCCTATCAACATCTCAGAGGAGAACATGGAGTTCCACTCGGGCCATGTTATCGACGGGAGGAACTTATTTGCTGCGACCGGCTACTTGGTAGGTCTTGGTCTTGTAATGTGTGCGTGCTGTTTTCAGTGTTCGTGAAGCATGTATACTCTTATCCAGTCTAAGGTTGCAGCAGAAATAATAATTTAGAACGAAATAAGTCAAAGCATTTAAATTTTATTTTGATTCCTCACATTGTGAGTGTGCCTAATACAGTTACCTTATATTTTTTCCAACATTTCAAAAGAAATGTATGCTGTGCAAAAATGTTATTGTCATTCACTTGCATGAATTAGCTGCAACCTTAAAATGGATGGAGTATAGCAATATAATTGGATCAGCTTTGAGCGTTAATGATTTCTTTAACATGTTATTGGTCTCGGCATTTATTTAAATATCCTCATATTCACTGCAACGCTTAAAATAAAGAATACCTTATCCAAAATACTCCAAATGATTTAATCGAATTAGTTGGTAGCTGAATTTGATTTCAATTGTTGTATACCATACACTTTAAACGATCTAGAACTCTTTATTGCTACGAAACCCTAATGATAGAAATAACAACTCTACTTTACTAATGGCTGTATTCAAAGGTAACATTACTTATATGGTTTTATCATTATATCACAAGACAGCGTGACTTTAAACAAAAATCAATTGCTTATTACATACATTTGTTTTCAAAGAAACACATACTGATCATTGGTGTAATAATAATATTTTATTATTATAATTTCAGTCCAAGGTTAATTCAGACAATCATAATTAAAATATAGCTACTGAAATAATGCCTCAATGAAGACACGATACCATATATTCTTGACTGATTTCAGGTGCTTGTGTGGGAGTCTTTGGCGATAATGACTGGCCAGTTTATCAAAGACGTTCCAGTGGTTTTTGAAAATGTTCGCTTTTTGCGGGCCACCAACATACCAAAAGACGGTGAGTGGCCATTTTTAGTATTTATTAATGATTTATTTAAAATGGCCTTTATATAACTATTCGCAAGGCGAGAATAACAATCAGTCCCCTCTATCTCCAATTACTAGTTTTGTCTAGAAACGAAAAATGATTTAACAATCATTAATTTAGTTTTAGACAAAACTTCCTGTACTTTCGTTCGTGTTTCTAATCTGACAGTAAAAGTTTGGAGCCGTTTTATAAATCGGACTTGAAATCTCTGGTTTTATATATATATATATATATATATATATATATATATATATATATATATATATATATATATATATACGAAATTGTGCTTTTTTAAACTAAAATCATGTGGTACTTTCGTGTGCAAAACTATTCATTTTGTGATTGAATAACATTTTTGTATTGTTACCGGGTGTCCAAGCGTGTTGATAAGCTTGCGTTAGGGTGTCCCCCGACTCGATCCCTAGCTCCGGCAATACTTATTTCAGTTTTAAACTGTTTTTCGAAATCGCTCCAGGTGAATATTGGACTGGTTCTTTAACATAGGCTATAATCAACTCCTTTCCCAGTTCCTTGGGGCCGCGGTGGTCCCAAGGCCACCAACCATGGCGATCCGGGTTTGATTCCCGGTGGGGTCAGACCCGGATTTTCGCATGTGAGAATCATGCCGGACGATGCCACTGGTTGGTGGGTTTTCTCGGAGATCTCCTGTTTCCCACTCCTTGTAATTCCGCCGCTGCTCCATACTCACCCCATATCATCCCTCACCAGTGCTAAAGACCTCCGTGTTGAGCGCTGACCGAAATCTCTCACTCACTCACTCACTTCTAGTTCCTTCCCTTGTGTTAATGCTGTGTGTAACCGTCTAATGACGTCGCTGTTGTAATCGTCTAATGACGTCGCTGTTGACGAGACGTATATGCCAATTAGCCAAATACATACAAATTAAAAAAAACACAATCAGTATGCTCTTAATTCACCCTATTTTCCACAGATAGCTTTGCAAGTTAGATACAAGTTTTGCTTCTATGGGTAGAATTAATCCCCTTCTGTAGTACTTTTGAGCGAGATATTATAAGGCGTGACATGAGATATAATAATGCGCCGGAATGAGAAACTGAGGAAACGGGAAACCTCAAGAAAAACTGTCAACTAACGGAATCATCTGGCAAGATTCCAACATGCGTAAATTCGGGTTGACGCTGCCGGAGTGAGCGAGTGAGAGACTTTGGTCAGCGCTTATCATCGAGGTATTTAGCGCTGGTGAGGGGTGACATGAGATGAGAATGGAGCAATACAGGAATGAAAGGGCCAGGGAAACGGGAGATCCCCGAGAAAACCCGTCGATCGACGGCATCGTCCGGCTTGACCCTGCCAGAGATCAAACTTGAATCACCACTACACTATTTTGGGATCCTATAAAAACGCATAGTCTTTTTCTTTGTGAATGTGACCGAGCTAACTGAATGCATATGCCTTTTTTCTATCAGGAACCGTGGAGTTCGTGATATCGGTCCAGAAGTGCAGCGGGAATTTCGAGATCGTGGAAGGGGGCGTCGCCATTGTGACTGGGCGTTGCTACATTCCCAAAGTGCCTTCTGAAGAGATGGCCGGGCTGGATGCACCGGAACCCGTCGACCCGGACCTCATAGAGTTCTCTCGTCGAGATATTTACAAAGAGCTCCGGCTGCGAGGATACAACTACAGCGGCCTCTTCCGCAGCATCATAAGTGCTGACAACCTAGGTGAGTTCCTTATCGCTCCATGTTCTGCAGGTTAGTTGTCTAATTCAGCTGAAGATCATGTCTTTCTCTGGTAGTTACTTTCCAAGAAATAATCTGTACATGAAAAGTAGCTGTAATGGATTGTTGAAAACCTGAGTATACAAATTAAGGTATTTTAAATACCAGGTTAACTCTTTTGTGCTTACCATTTTCATTATGAATTAATTCGGACTAATGTGCACATGCAAAATAACTCTACAGCATAGGATGACCAGTGTTTACCCCTTGCTAAAATAATTTATAATAAGTATTATGTACATTAAAATCATTCTAACAAAGCGTGTCATTTATTTCTTTAGTGTGTGTGCTAATTTTCAGCGTAAATCATTTCCGTCTCTAGTAAACTATTATAATTTTTTGCTATTTTCCCCTTTCCTTCACATATTTTGTGCTTACTCGCACGAATGCGCGAGATTGTGTACGAAAATCCACCGATATTTTCTGAAATATACCCACTAGATCCGCAGTTCGGATGAACTGTCAATTCAGGCTGATTGTACCAAACCAATGCTTTCCGATTGTCTAACGTACACTGGTGGATGAGACTGTGAATTTTCGAATGCGGCTTGTCTACAGTTACGATGCTGGGAAAGGACGAAAACTTTCTCGATGTGTGTTGTCACTAACGACTTTTTGTGACAGACATTACACTTGAATTTTTTTCTTAAATGCATCTCTAAATAGGCATATGTTTTATTTAATATATTGTTACAAGTTTAGCAAATACGTACATGTGGGCAATTCTCTGAGCTCTTTGGGTTAGAGATCTTAAAATTAGAAATAAATGAGTTGAATTAAGTTATTGACTTACTAGCTCACAAAGCTTACAAAATACACAAAAAAGGCGATCAACTATAACTTTCACAACACCCATAAATATGCATACAATTACTACTGTGTAACAGAAACGGTAATTAACTTTGACAAATAAGCCCAAAAATATTTACCGTTAATCCAAGACTGCAAATTAAAATAAAAGTTCAGTCATATATCCAATCAACAATATTTCAAATAGGGACAATGTACGGCCTTAATAGTCCGGAGTGTTGATGGCGCTGCGCAGCACACCGAGTGCACCACTGTTTTCACTCTTGAAGTCTTCGGTTCGACTCCCGTCGCGTACCTCCTTGTTGTCCGCCGACCCGCAGCACCAGTCCTCTTGTTCCGCCTAATACTGCTCCGAAGGTATGAGCCTGTAGCCTCACAGTAGACTCTGACGTCACCAAGATATCTCCACCAGTCTCTCTCAACAAGCATAACACCTTCTTCTAGCGCGATCAATAACGAACTCTACAAATCTGTCGATTCGAGGCTTACATACAGGCTAAACTCCGGGGATTCGCCGAATTACAGGGGTCTAAAAATATACATTACATCATGCTTTGGACGTGACTTGAGCCTCGTTGGCCGGCCTAGTAGGGATAAGGCGCAGTTGACACAGGTCTCTATGACGTACTTCGGTACGACTCCCATCACGTAGCCGTCCGGCTTGTGAATCATGGGCTAATCCATAAGGTATTTCGACACAGCCTCCAGCCCGCAGAAACAGCATGCAACAATATTTATAGCCCTATCACACGCCATGTTCAATGTTTCTTCTTTTCTACCTGATTGAAGATTTTAGTAATATTTATTTGTAAATACACTTGTGTAATCTTTGCTAATCACCTCAAGTTATGTACATTCTATCTGAATATTTAAAGCGTAACTATGTAACACTTAAGTTGTTAAAAAATTACTATTGTCACTATCACTCGCTTAATAACCACAACATACCAATTAGTAAAAATTGTGTACAAACATATACACAGAATTATAAAATGTAATCCTCCTATAAATTAATGTTGAGTACAACTTGACTAGTCAGTTTCTGCGAGAGAAAATACGCATTACTAAAATTTCTCATTTTATTTAAAGCCACCACAATTTCAATGCGTTTAATCTGATCATCACAAGATGATGATCAGTACAAACGGTCTTAACCATGTTACAACAAACTATAATTCATATCTGCATGGTTCCAAAGACTGGGTATTTAACGTGCACATGTATTCCATAGTGCCAACAGGTGAAAATAACCAAAAACTATAATGAATGAATCGCTAGATCTGACAATATAAAACGTTTGAGGTTGAAGTGAAGAGAAGAGATTTTGGTCAGCGCTAAACATCTGGGTATTTAGCGCTGGTGAGGGAAACGGGTAATTCCCGAGAAAACACGTCGACCAGTGGCATCGTACGGCACGATTCCCAAATGCGAAAAACTGAGGACCGACGCCACCGGGAATTGAACCCGATGACGAGTGCTCTAGCCACTGCCCCAACCACGGCCCTTCAATGACATTGAAACCCATAGTAACGTGTTCAGGTGTTAGGAATATTTAAAATCATATTAATTATGAAGTGTTGCAAAATCATTTAGACAACTCTGTAATGGAACAAATTTATTCTAATCATAAACAAATCGTTTTTAATTAACAAATATTATATACACACAGCTATGTCTTATAGTTGTCGGTTTCTCAAATCGCCGAATATGTGTCCGGCTTCAGTAGATAGACTATTATTCGAAAACTGCTCAACATGACGTGTGTGTTGTTTGTTTTGGAATAGCATTTAAAGAACGTTGGATGCGTATAAATTCATTTCATGTTCTCCACTAACTTCCAAAGCGTATTTTCTCACAACCGAAAATAACGAAAATTTGTGTTGTCAGAGTACTTTCTACTCTGTATGAAATTATTTGTAAATTTACAACATCGAGTAATAAGAATGTTGATGAAATAGGTATGATAAAATTGTTTCTCTTACATTAATGTTAGCGATCCTATACAGTTTAAGGAAACAGTTGAATATATAACATACGTATTTTACCTTATTTTTATAGTGACAGCGCTAATAACTTGCTCTATTTGCAACCTGAAGTATCGTACGTTTCCCATATTGTGAATGGGTAAAATACTGGATATACTATTTAGGAATGTTTTACAGTGTAAGGTATTAATATCTTGGTCTAGGATCTTCAAAATGACATACGCATACAGCACACCATAATCTTTTATATTGCACCACGAAATGAAAAGGTCTATCTACGCTGACTCTCATATTGAGACACGCAGTCGACAATAAGACTGCACTTCAATTCAGTGACAATGTGCCTAGAGTCTAGGATGAGGTGATGCTTATAGCGTGTCTTTGTCGCCCGAAGAGCTTCCTCTCTTCTTGGCAGTGGACGAGCAAAACGCATCCACTAGCAACCGCCTCCTACATAAATGTAGCATCAAACATTATGACCTATGCCAATGTAAATATATACGCGACTACAGTACAAGACTATATGTGTGTACAATAAGATTTATGGTTTAATTTATTATAAATATCGGCACGAAAATTTCCTATTATAATAATTGTTTACAGGTAGGACAGGAAAAATACAGTGGCACAATAACTGGGTTGCATTCATGGATAACATGTTACAAATGCAGATTTTACAGGAAGATACAAGAGGGCTGTTTGTGCCAACGTCCATCGACAAACTCGTTGTTGACCCTAAAAGACTCCTTCAAGAAATTAAGACAGAAGGTGAAATTGAATGTAAGTGACTGTCATGTACTACAAGTATATATACTTGAAAAACTAAATGATACTTGTAATTACCTATGTTATGCAACTCTCATGATATAATGCTATCTGTAAGAAGATAATAACATAATCTTGTTGTATGTTACTTTTTATAAACTTTAAACTTGAATAATGTTTTTTTTTTTTTTACCCGTTCACTGACAATGTTTTGACAATGTTAGTAAAAATAAAAACAAATATGCGTAGGTGTTGGATACCATAGCCTAAATATTAATATATTTATTTCAGTGCAAAAATTTAAGCGAATTATTTATGAGGTAGTAGTTGATACTTTTGCATAAAAATTAATTTGTTTATCTGTTAATTCTGTTTAACTTATAAAAAGAAAGAGTATCTTGTTATGTATTTTGAAGATTTACTTTGCGTAATTTTTAAATGTGAGTTATTTAATTACTAGTTCAGCATAGTATTTATTCTTCATACACTTATTCTATTTAATTGTACTTAACTCAGAAATGCATAATTAATAATTGGCTGTTTCTAATGTAACTGAAACAAGCATTCAAATAATATTACCATTTCTGTTACAAATAAAAAAAAACATACCTTCCTTAAAATTATAATTGGTGGTATCACTTAGTAAAAAGAAATTAGTTGAGGATTATCATACGATTAAAAAAGGGAACATATATTTTTACTGCGGTAGAGACATTCTCCAACAAAGTTTTAAAATAATAAATTAAATAAATAATATGTACCAGGTTTTAAAATTGACTTAAAAGAATAAAATCATCTCTAACGTGAAAAATCTTGCAATATTCAAAACGAAAAACCTAAGGCACTTGAAGTAGTAAGTTAAGGAATGAATAGTTCAATAAAGTACTTAACAAATGCACTGCAAAATATATGAACTGTGGTGCCAGTTTTCTCAATTATCCCTACTGTTGTCTACAAACATAACTTTATATAGGCCAAATTTTATTGAGATGTTACGCCACTGACAACTCTGTGATAAAATAAATAGGGCTGTTTCTCAATTGAAAATTATAAAAAGGACAAGAGCTGCAATGTTTCATATAATTAAGTAATGTCTGTAGAAATGAGAGTGTGTGAAGATATGTTGTTTCAGACTGCCCTGTGTATGTATACAAAGAGATAGGACTGATCACGACTGGAGGGATCGAACTGAAGGGTTTGAAAGCCAGTGGAATATCTCGTCGCAAGCCCTTGGGAGACCCGGTTCTGGAGAAGTACCTATTCTTGCCACACTACAAAACCCTGGAACCCCCTCTTCCCATCACCGATGTACTCCGTATGTGCGTGCACTTGACGCTGGAAAACCAGTCTGGGATCAAAGTGAAGGCTGTCGAGGTGGCAGACTTCGAAGAGGGCAAAGAACTTAAGCTCCTGGCAAACGATCTCGCAACTATTTTGGGAGACTTGCCCCTCATACAAGTGAGTAAAATTTTGTGCTTAATGAAGCCTACTTCCAAGGGTATTTTAATGCAAAACAATTTATTATGTAAATTTGCAAACGCGGGTTAAAAAAATGTATTTTCCTTCGTTTATTGCCTGTTCAAAATAAACTATATTCATTTGACTACTGAATAACACAATCAGGATTTAAACATTTTTATTTTCACTGTATAAAATGTCAAAAAACAAAGTTATGAAATCTTACCCCATGAAGAGTAGGAATTAAAAAGGAACACAATAAATAATATATTATTGCTAAAAAGTCTCCATTTTTTTCTTAAACGGTAAGCGCCTCTGCCAAAATATACGCATATGACAATTTAATTGACAGTACAACAAACGGATTCTTTAAGGTGGCCGCACGTGTAGAATATGCTTAAGTGTGAGGCCTTGAAGTGTGGAAACGCACAATATCCACACACGTACATCACACTTCATCCTAACATTTAGGCGCTAGTATCGCCGATATCTCACGTTTATCAGATATTTAAGGGTGGCCCTATATTTTGTACTGAGTTATTACTAACGATATAGGTGTACCGTAAGTAACTTTCCTTATTTAAGGCTTACGCCAAATTGAGTTTTATTATTTTCCGCTTATTTGGAAATTTGAGAATAAAAGGCTAACTATGCTATTATACCTCATATTCTATTTATATTTTGCTACAGTACAGACCTTGCGATTTGGCTGTCAACTTATAATTACGCCGCAATCTGTGTGGCAATTTTTTTATGTTCATAAATTGCCCGACAAATTGCGACCTAACTATACATTACCAGCTCTAATGCTATGGTTGTATTGTAGCCCAATGTGAACAGAATCTGCTGTGTAGTCGCCAATTTAACATTTTTCCTCTCAGAATTCCAAAAAAAGTAGAAAATATTAAATTTCAATGTGGCGACTGAATCCGAGCCTTAAGATTCTGCCCGTAGATGTTTAAATACCAAAATAACCCCAGAAATACAAATTTAAGCAATTTTTAGCCACGAGAAAACAAACTGACGGCTTGTGGAGAACTTTAAACGGGCGTTTTACGATTTTTGTACCGTTGTTACTTATCGGACTTAACGCTCGTTCAGAAGATTTCGAATAAGTTCTGCCCACCATTCCTGCGACCTGGCAGGTGGCCAGCCACTTTAAGAAGCTTGATTTTAAGAATAATTTTGTCGAATTTTTGAGTACCGTAAGCCGGAGTGACTTTGGATACGTGGAGTGACTTCTGACACTTTTCAGCTGTATTTGTATTCCATTATTGTCAACTGTGAGCAAATATTAATAAAATATCATTAGGCTATTTACTATTCGGAATTTATGACACGTAAGTTACTTTATTCAAGGCTACCATAGTAGCAAAATATTTTTGTAATTTCCCAAAGTACGGTATTTAACGAAAAATGATGCTTGCAGTTTAGCAACCAAACTTATTGGGATTGGAGCATATTACAAAATTTATTTTTCAAGCGACACAATTCACTATATATTTACTAACACGTTATAAAATTGCGTAATGTATATTTTAAATTTATAGAAGTCATTGTTTATTTATTTATTTTTAGTTTTAGTTACCAAGAAGACATGCTTAGGGTAACTACAAATAGGAAAGTATAAAAATTAATATGGTACTTTTTACGGTAATTATGAAATGAATTCTAGTAGTGTCTTGAGGTATATGGAATCAAATTTAAAATTACTTTTCATGGAAATTGTAAAATAACTGTAAAATAATTTTGTCACGCAATTGAAAAATTTCTATACAAAATATCGTTTCACTGAAGGTAACTAATTACTGATTGATCAAATCAGAGATTAACGCACCTCAAAAGTAAGTAAGTACATTTATCCTTTTTATTTTCTACCTCGTTATATGACATGAAACTCGTGTTCTGAAGCGGGTGTCTGACAGTATCTGCGAAACATCTAAACTCCTAACAAATGCCTCGTAAATGTAGTTTCAACAACAAATTTTGTTGTAAGGACGCGTAATGTCAAACAGGAAACTACTGTTCTCTAAATAGCACTATGTGCATTTTAACAATTTTTTTGTTTTTGATGCACCAATGCCCACAAGTTTGCTTGCTTGTGCTCAGTAATTCTATTTTTTTTAATTAACGTGCTGGATTCTAAGTTATTATGTATGCATTGTAAATTTTTATTTCTTATTTAATTTCCTTATTAGTTTTAATGTTCTACCGGAAGCGGGGATGGCTTTGGACACGTGGAATGACTTTGGGACACTTTTGTACTATTTCTTTTCAATGTGTGTCTACTGTAAAAAAAATTATGAATTTTCATGTTTATGTTTATCATATTGAATATATCGCAAGTAAATGTCTTTATGCAGGGCTACCATATATGTGAAACATATGTTTTGCAATATCCAAAAGTCACTTCACCTATCCAAATTCACCCCCGCTTAAGGTATGTCTTATGTATATTTCAGTTTCTTGTAATCTATAAAAACAAAATTTAAAGACATACGCTGACAAGTAATCGTATTTCAACTACTTGCATTTATCAAACATGCGCCGACTACCCTGTAGACGTCGCGAGATAAAGGATAGGTATTTACGTGTTAAATTATTTTAGTTACGGTTCAGTTACCTTTCACGATATCGCTTTCGGATGGAAAACGTTCTGCATTAAGGAGAGGGAAATACTGCAACACGAATACAAATGTGGGGAAAAAAATTATAAGCATGTATTTCCGTGTTTTTTTTTTTTTTTTTTTTTTTTTTTTTTTTT
>PNEQ01004252.1:25337-81583 GCA_003012365.1 Medauroidea extradentata
TATATATATATATATATATATATATATATATATATATATATATATATATATATATATATATATATATATATATAAGATTCTCATTTATCGTGATCTATATATATATATATATATATATATATATATATATAGATCACGATAAATGAGAATCTTTTAAAACATTCCTAAACTTCTATTTTCAGTTATTTTGTATCTTACTGCTGCGTATAATTAAGATAACTATGCCTTATCCATTTAATAATGTTTCGTTGTAAATTAATCCTGGTCAAAAGGAAATCTTACATCTCAGTGTAAAATTAAAATATTTTTTGACAGCTAAATCTTGCTATATCGCTGTACATGCAGGGAGAAATAAGTATTTATTATGTCTTGCGCAGGACCACCTGTTTCTATATCAACCTTCAAATTGCAAGCTCTATGAGTTTTACAGTTCAGCGTACTGAACGATGTCTCTCGCTTAAATATTCATAGCTACAGCACAAAACTGCGCGCTGGCGAGCGGGGGAAAAATAGCCGTTATCATCTTCTGCTACTATGTTGCAGTAATATACATACATAATGTACAAAAATCTATTTAATTTTATTTAAATTAGAAAATTGGTTAAACAACACTTCGTAGTTCGCTGCCAACCGTGAAAGTTATTGTTAAACATCGTGCAGTATAGGCAGTAACAGCCAGTGTTGTTTTTCTTTGGAGGTTGAGTTCAACAGTGCAAATTTTAGGCGCGTTCTATACTGACACGCATGCGGTTACGGATCACAAAAACGGAAACGTAAGACCTCGTAATATATTCTACAATCGCACGCAAGCGGACGCGGATACGAACGGATTCACGGAACAAAGCTGGTCAACTCCCAGCACTTCCGTGTCCGTGAATCCGTGTAGCCAGTAGTAATCGAGTATGTATAACGTTAGTCATTTGCTTTTCAAACTGTAGTAGCTGGCCGCCATTATTATAACCTCAAATTTCGCTCACCAAACAATGAACTGCGAAAATTAGTGTTTTTAAGGTAAATTGCTAAATTTTACTGTTGTTATGAACATTTAATATTGTGTACACATTTATGCAACATGATATTATTATAAACGGCAACATTAATTCAAGTTTGTTTTCATTGCCTTCAATACAAGAAGCAAAATTATTGTTACGTTTCCGTGTGTACTGTAGACTAGCCGACGAAAGTGACTACGTGTATTCTTACGTTTCCGTCGTCCATGTCCGTGATCGTACACTTCCATGTCATTGTAGAACGCGCCTTACCGGGATAGCCACCTGCCTCCCGCCATCCCCACACAAACACGTAAACTGGGCGATTCACGGAGAGTTGCTGTCACACACAGTATTTATTACTTACGTTTATTGGAGAAAAGAAAAGGTTACATGCACATGAGTCCTATTCCTATTATATTTAGAGAAATTCTAAACATTTGAAACATCATGAATTAAACTTCGGAGCAATTCAGTAATGTTTATTTAGATCGTACTGTTTGTATTCGAGCATCTACAGCCACAGATGGATCACACTAGTCTAGTCAAGTGTCTCGAGAATTGTGAAGATTATTCAAGCAATCTTGTGTAAAATATGCCCCGTCGGCAAACTATACGTAGAGTACAAATGCCGAATTTTTGTGCACACGTATACATACATTTATACAAGATTTTTAAAAATACTTTTGTAAATTTGGAGGGTAGGGTCCTTACTCTAAAACCAGAGAAATAATCCCACTAAACGTAGGTCCGGAAATCCTTATTTTTAGAGTTATTAATGAAACTTTAGTTCGGTGCGTTGCAAGATAACCAGCAGTAAAATTAAAGTACGTAGTTAGATAAACGAGTAATGTTATGGATACAAGAATGCTGATGATCTCATTTGTATCTACTATGGCGAATGAGGGAGCATTTGACAGGGCACAACAGTGCGAGATCAACGCATGCATGTGTGTGAGGAAGCAAGAAGAGTTACCGTGAGTTTCTGATATTAGTATTGGTGAGACTGTTCACCTCAGGTAAATAACGTGTGTGTATGAATGTAAAATGGTTTCAAATTCAATTATTTCAAATTTTATCACATAAAATTATCACTGTTTAAAAAGTGATACAATGCTACAAATGTTTTCAAGCCAGATGAGTGAAATGAAATGTTTCCTCAAAAAAGTTAATTAGGTATGTACAGTAACATATGAAAATAATAGGTTCATGGTATAGGACAATTATCTCACTCTAATCAACCACATGTGCTTGATCAAAGTCACTAAAAAGTCAAGTCTGATCCCATAAATATTACATAAAATGTACAAAATGATAGTGAACTCTCGCAATTGCAATGTTGAGTTTTGGGGTTGAAATATTTTGACCGCACAATGCGTTTATTTAGTTCAGAAGTTCGGAAGACAGTACTTGGCTTCTACTTATAATACTCAGAAGAACTCTAAAAACCGATAAAAAAAATATATAGTTAAGAAACTTTTAATAGTGTATGGTTGTAACTGTGAAATTAAAAAAACGTTCATTTGCAAAATAAAATTGATAATATTTCTTTCAGGTCTCTGAAACACCCAGTTTCACAGTGATTCATGTTAACAGCGACTCGTTCAGCTGGGTTCCAGAGGTGCAAAAGGCGATCAAGGAATTGAGCAATAATCAAGGAATACTTCTGGTCTCTGAGAAAGATCCACTTAACGGACTGATAGGTTTGGTTAACTGCATCAGAAAGGAACCAGGCGGAGAAGTAGTAAGGTTAGAATAACATATTTTCAGAACTATACTAACGCAAGCTTAGCTACGAGTCTTTCGGCGTATGAATAACAAATACGTGTTTAATAAAGTTAATTGCGTAAATACACCTCAATTAATAAAGGATCATAAGTAAGGAAACACTCAGTAGGATTTCGAAAAATGCTAACAGAAAATAAAAATATTTCGTTTCTTAAAAATGCTTAAGAAGCAATTTTATGATGCATGGTAATATTCGCCAAGGCTGATATATCTAGTACTGTAAGTATATACAATTTCAATTGTGAATGTGTAGAAAACCTTTATAAAACTGCGATTGTTAGACTATGTTTTCAAAAACAGTTTCAAATATTTAAAACTTACAAATATGCTCTTTCGATCAATATTTTTGTTTGTTGTTTTGCTAGGATCCATACAAAAATTGTTAAGTGCACATTTAATTTTAATATTTTGTGGCTTCTGAAAACAGTAACTTTTGCTGACAACGTTACGAGTGAATGGTAACTATAGTTTTTTTTTTCGTAGGTAGTAAGAAAGAACACACAGGCAGTGATTCTAAAGCTTATACATATTTGAACACCTACTTTCAATTTTCTTACATATACATGGTTTTGATATTTCTTGTTTTAATAATGGTCAACACGTAACTTAGCCAAAACACGAAGTTATAATTATTAAATAATGCGCTTTATTATTACGTTTTAATGTCCGGAACCCCACGATACTTGTTGCAAGCGATAAGGTTATATATGCTTGTCAGAGAATTTCTGCGCAAATTTTTTAATGTCACCTTTCAATCTCAGATTACTTCCTGGTCTGCAATCAATAAGTTTTATCGTTGCTTACGGCCCGAGAAAAGCAATATTTTTAAGTGCTACCAGTTGGCTGTAATTACTGAAGAAACGTCGAATACATGATGACCTTCGGCTACACTGACCAGAAACTAACACGATAGGAGTGAAACTACACAAGAGAAAATATCTACAAAGTTACATTTTGCAAAAGGCAAGGAAAGGTGCCAAAATGGCTTTTACGCGCAACAGTCACAAACGATTTAAATAATAATATTTTATTAAAATAACAAAATATACAAAAACACAAAGTAATACGTTGTTTGATCATGGTTAACCATAAGATATGCCAACTTGATGTTGAGCTTGATACACTGTCAGCTGTTTTCATTTATGTTACATTGATGATTATGGGTACTTAAAATTATAATTTAAATTCAAAACGTTTTTTCAAAGGTTAAAATTGTGCTGAAAATAATAATAGAAGATTTGTGGAGATATATTGTTTATTAAAGTTAGTCAATAGTTCTAATGCGAAGGTGATAATACGTAATTAATTTTCAAACTTGGGATAGTTTAGTTTTATTGGAGCAGACACGATTAAACAAGGCTGAAAATTATCTTTGCGTAAATGAGAAAGTAGTAGTAAATTTTCTGAGTGTAAAATTATTATTTAGTTCATTGTAATCTTTCAATATACATATGTTTTGTTACCAAATAGATTTTTTACAGTTAACATGACTTGTTTATGAAGCATGATATACAAGGAAGAATAATTATATTTGTGTTTAAAAAATTCTTCTTGAACATACTTTAAGCTCAGATTCGTCAGCAGTATTAGAGCCTTTGATTTCTCACGTATTTAAAATTGTAATAAACATTACGGCAAAATTTTGCCAATATTGCGTTGACATCCTTCTTCGGTACATATAAAAAATATGGTCTATTTACGTTAATTGTGTCGATATTAGTATGATAATAAGATTAAATTTTTAACTCCAGCAATTTGATGCAATAATTAATCAGTTCTCACATCTGTGCTGTATCGTAAAGTAAATATTTGAAGTGCTATAGTAGCTTTGCGTAATTTTAAACAAAATCGCCAACCTGTTGAAATTATACAGAACTTTACATCTAAACGGTATGTCAAATAGAACTCAGTTGAGATTATATGATGAACAGTCCGCACAAGTCAAACGGAAAATCAGGGTTTAAATGTTAATCATAACCCCCGATGTTATCAAATTACCGGTTCCTTTTCCAAAACTCCTCGCTGATGTTTCTTGGCGTGTGCCAGGGGCTTGCTGGTGATGGACCCGGAGGCGCCAGAGTTCAGCCTCACCGACCCATTCTACAGCGAGGAGCTGGCCAAGGACATGCCGATGAGCGTGTACAATGATGGTGAGTGGGGCAGCTACCGACACCTCATGCTGGGCAGCATCCCTGCCGTCATCTGCCCGCACGCCTCCGTCAATGTCGGCGTCCGTGGAGATCTGTCCAGCCTCAAGTGGTATCAAGGTCCACTTGATGAGTTAGGGTGAGTGGCCTCTAGTTGGCACGGGTGTGCGTATGTATACCTACGTACAACTATCGACTACGGACTGCGCTTAGTGAATATGATATAAAAACTAAGAAGAAAATATTCTATGGTAAAAAGTTGTAAGGCCGTTTGGTTTACGAGATAAGTTACAAAAAAAGGCCAAAAAAGAACGATGTTGAAGTGAAGGGTAAGGTAATTCGTGGATTCGGACTGCACCACATGAATCTATAACTAAAACCAAGAGGAAAAGACTCGTTCGTAAAAAATCGTCACGCAATTTGCTTACGAGAATTACATACCTTACAACCCCGCTCACTGGTATTTTGGACGTATCTCGTAAACTAAGGGCCTGGCGAGGTTTTACCAATGATAATTTCCTGCTTAGTTTTGGTCACTGATTTACTTAGTACAGTACGTATCCGCGAATGACCTGACATTTTGAAGCAAATTAGTAATAATGATAATACGTTTACAAATACAACCGGGCCGTTTACTCAGGTATTAAAAGAGGGGATGTCACTGGGGAAAATAAGATACGCTAAAATGTTAAAATAGGGACCGCATCAAGATTTGGTTTACGGTGCGATTTCGTTTGCATTTCAGATATCAATAATTGGGCGGTACAATCTGTTCTGTGGAAGATAAAATCTGTCATGTCGAAGAAACTATACCAAAAGTGGAGGGGGTGCCTATATTGACTTTAAATCAGCCAATGTTTACAAAAGAAATGGTATAACAATTAACGAAAAACAACGGGGCGAAAGTCATCACTTACAAAAATTAGCAGAACGTTGACACGTATATTGCAGATAATTGAATACAAATAGTGATAATAACAGGGAAAGGCCATTCAAGAGCTACATCAGAATAATGAAACTGGAGTGTCGACTCAATAAACATTCATAAAACGCAAATTACATGCTTAAACTTTCTAATAAGGACTAGATTTGTTGTGTATCCTGTGACAACGTCACATTTATTTAACGCTTGTGGAATGGCAAGTCACAACACAGTAAAATAGAAAATTGCACTTTTACAAAAATTCTTTGGAAATAAATGTTTTCTGTAAGACTTCAAAACTTATTGTAAAATGTACAGAAAATGCTTGGAGCATAAATATGCCGATGCATTTTCAAACGTGTCATACACTATACAAATATACTTACAACCAAGTTTTTTGAGATTAAAAAAAACTTACAACTAATTCCTTGTACATAACAATTGTTTGAAATGGCACAGTTAATTTGTAACCAGTTAATGAGAAAATCTGTAACTGACCGCCGCAGATTTCACTTCGCACACACTGCTCATTAACATGTATTCCAATCGTTGTGTTTTGACTAGTCAGACTACCGATGAGTGCCTGGTACTTTACCAGGCCGAAAATATCACAAATTTACCAAATTTAAATCCTAATGAAAATGTAAACTAGCCGAAAAACCATTTCAGTTGAAGACACTGCATCCTAATTGGAACTAAAAAAAATACTATTCACGTAATTATTAGCTAAACTGGATGGCAGCCGCCTTACGCATCTAGACCCACTACTCGGCCTCAACTAGTCATGTGGGAAAAAAACGAAATACCATTGTGTCTTCCTCGACCACCGCGCACAACTGGTGTGACTTACCACACAACCATCCATAATACTGTGGCACAGGGAGTCAGTGTTTAGTATCTCAGTTACGCGCGTGTGGCGTGGTACTTCGTGAGAGATTGCATTAGTATTGAGCATATGGATGTCGCAGTAGTCTGCTTTGCCGTGTACAATCGTATAATTCGACTACATGAACACGGAATGGAAGAATTATGGAACAATACGTAGGCAGTGAAGGGAAATAATACGAAACGTAATCGCCTCTTGTGACAGAGGAAAAATGCGGGAGAGTTGCTCAATCCACTTGCGTGCGCCAACAAACGTGCATCAGCCGCTGTCGGGACATCTGAAAATACAGTTTCGAGAGTTGGAAAAGAACCGAGAGCAGCTGATGCGAGTGGTGAGAGAAACTGTGGACACGGGGCAAGAAACGAAAACAAAATCCGAAGAAACTGTTTATTGCCGACTTCAAGCAGGTGTGATTCGGCATAGAATACAAAACATATTCCTAGAAAAAAATCGGAGAAAATTACTAAAATTAATGACATTTCGATTTAAGAAACGTAAAGTCAAAAGGAAATTATTGATGGAATGGAATGCTATTGTTGTCTGCATGGGACGTTATTTACGTCGAATGAGGATAAATCATGAAGCAGGGACAAACAAAAGACGGTTGTGTATTGAAATGAATTGTGGATACATCCTATGATTGCTGCTAGTAAATGTCGGCAAAACAACGAAACGTTAGGTGTACTCAAGAATTACAGTACGGGACAGAGGTGAATATTTGAATGCAGAATCCGAGCAAGGGTTTATACCAGGCGCGTACGTAATCTTCAAGACTAAGCCGAAGAGTGGAGATTACCACGATGAAATGAAGTTCGAAAATTTCTATAAGTGGAACCAGCAACTATTGATACTTAACCTCCCTCATAACTGTTTAATTGTAGAGGACTGTGCACCATACCATTCCGCATAATTTAAAAAGGCTCCAGCCACAGCTTCAAGAAAATTGGAAATAATTGTATGGCTGGACAATAATAACATTTCGTACGAGCCTGACGTGACAAAAATTGACGCTTTAACTCGTACGATCAAGGTGCCCATCTCCACGAGGTAGTGAGACTGCCTCCGTATCACTGTAAACTGAATGAGTCGCATGGAACATGGTGAATCGCCGCGTTGTTGACAAAAAGTCGCACAACATGACGCAGATATCAAACAGCTTGCCACTAACACCATAAATATAATTACAAAAGTAGAATAGCGTTATGCTATTTTGCATGTACGAAAAACAGAAAATCGATACGGAAAAGTGAAACCATCATAGAACACGAAATTGAACAAATGTTTGTCCAGCTAGGCTGTGAAGACAGTTACGACAGTGATTGCAATAACAATGACAGTGCGGTTGACTCGGCTGGAAAACTATCTGGAATCTAAGATATTAGTTTATGATTTCAAATTGAATAGTTTGTGTGTAATTTTGGGTTATACTACTACTTACTTTCGTTCTGTGTGGGAATATACGTAGCGAAATAATTGAACATTGTGCTCAGCTTCTCAGTTGTTGTAAGTGATGAAATCCTAGGTTCAGCTAATTGTCGTCGAGTAGTAATGGAGTCCCAATCGACTTTGACGAAAACTCGCCTACTTACACAGATGCAGGGTTTTCGTCACTCTGAAGAACTCAACTTTCAGCCAGCTGAACTAGAAGCGAAGATAAGAAGTACCGACCCACCTAGCTCACCGATTATTCGCGTGGTTGTGCTCGCCGCCGGTACGCATACATTTGGGGAGGAAAGAGTGATGACAGAAGAATCAAGGAAGGAAACCAAAGACGACACGAAACGAGCCACGGTGCCAAAGTCAAAAAAGTCATAATATAAGTCTGCTGTGTTCCATCGTCGCCAAAGCTCAATCGATGCAGAGCAGTAGGTATCTTACATTTGGCCTCTCTTTTTTATCTTTCGTCTCTTTTGTGTTCTACTCGCCGGAAACTATGTGGAGCTCGACGTTCCTTTTGTCAGGTCAAAACACCGCGAGGTCAATCAAGTCATGCCCTCGATAATCATTCTCTCAATGAGGAGTTGCGAGGACAAGTGGTCTGCTACTGGGAATCGCAAGCAGATCCATTCTTCAGCTGCGTATTTCATTTATTTGTTATGCATTACTTTACATATAATTTTCAATCGCTTGTTTGATAATGCAATCAAAGTATGATACACAACAGAAAAAACATTTGTAATTCCAATTAATACCTGTATTTAACGATAGTTGTTCACTTTCGTGAATTCTGAAGAATGGTAAATTAGGACATTTCAGACCGGCTCGTAGTACTTGGCCAAATTTTACCTGTTACTTGTACCGGGATAAAATAAATATGCCAAATTCCTGTATTTATGTTATTTACAATAATAATATTGTATAAATAAAAATATTCATGTGCAATGTGACAGAAAAGAGGATGTTTACTTGTAGAATATGTCATGTAGTTTTATTTCAAAATTAATACTGAGTTATTAAAACTAACAATTGTACGTAAAGCTGGTGCATGATTTCTAGTACAGTATTCACCATTTTTAATACATCTAGACCTTCAATTTGAAGTTTCGAAATTTCTCAAGTCGTCTGCCAAGTTCGCCATATTTTCAAGGCAAGGGCTCTTCCATACGCATCGTGCTCTTTATGAACTAGGTTATTCGGAACTTGTGCTTTCGAGATTCCTCGTGATTCTCTAGTAGCAGAAAGAGAGGACGAATGGAACAAACCAAATCGGTTCTGTAAAAGGAGTAAAGTTTTCTGTTGGACGAAATATATAATTAATAACACTAGCTATCTTTCAAAAGAATGAGATCATGAACTCTTCAAGGAAACAACCAAATTTCCAAAAGTGAAAAAATCTCTGATAATTAAATGAAAAAAATTATTGCTATTTAATTGTACAGTCGTCACATACGCCTGCAAATGTACCACTAAACAGAGTTTCTCAGGTGGATAGAAGTTGGCTCAATGGTTGTTCACTAATCTCTAACTGCTTGAGACGTCTCGATCCCAGCCAAGGTGGAGATTCTTATGTGGCAGACACTATGACAATATGCATGTTATAGCAACGTGTTTCAATTTATTCGGTAGTATTAATTTCGCTGTTGCTCCACACATATTTTCTTCAGACCATTCTTCACCATAAATCACGAGACCACGAATTTGCAACTCAGGGTTTGTAACCAGCTCACCTTAGTACATTATTCATCTAATCTTTTACACTGCCTTGCTCAGAGGGCAAGTTTTTAAACCATCAGCAAGACGTCGTCATCGCACATATTGCTTCATGAGTACCAGTAATTTTCCTGATCAAATTGAACAAATTCGTTTGTTGTTCTTTTTGAATTGGATATTGTTTATTGAATTGCGTTGCTAATTTTCTTTAGTACTATAGATAAACAGGAAAAAAATAAATCGTAAGAATGAATAGGAAGAAAAGTATGGGCGCTGGAAGCCAAGACAAACTTAAAAATTATTTCTGTAATGGGTAACGTCAGTGTTGGGAAGAGATAAGGTTACCAAGGGTAGAGCTGTACCGTACCCCAAACTGAAGGGTGTCACATAACCCTAAAACAACACAAACAATTTATGCATGAACATCAGAGAAAGGGTGCACCGGGCCCCGGAATTTCTGTCATTGGCCCTGAATTGGGGCAAGTGTCTCTTACATAAAGGCAATACTTTACTCTTGAATGAAATAAACATGCAAAACGTTCGTAACAATTATATTACAACTCGTGAAAAAAAATTCACAAAAATCCATTGTTGTGAGGCACAAAACATCTGTTGAGCTAGTTCATATTTTGCAATTAAGAAACATACTTACACTTTGAAACATACTGCAACTGTGTGAAGTCTGAGAAGACTGATCTAACATTAAAAATGTGCAACTTTTCTGGCGTTTAGGCACTTTGTATGACACCAAGTGTAGGCCTATGTAACATCAGTGCAACTGCAGCACAGCACCTCTGGGTTGTTCATCATCCCTGTGCTCCTTCACTGTTATTGGCACGGCTGAAACTGTTCTGCTGTTAGAAACAGTCAATTAGTGTACATGTAATTCGGAATATAAAATTTATTATAAATCTCGCAAGCAGCGTCAACTTTGTTTGAAGCTGGGTGTGTTATGTTTTAGCAACAGTGACATCGGAACGTGCACGCACTTCACACCACAGTCAGATTGCCCCAATTCCGTGTGTTTTCATTCTTGCCAGATGTATCGTGGTAACAGTCGCCAAACGTCGTGGTGAGCATGTGTCGGACAGTGGGCGGCACCAAAACTAGAATATCCTCTTATCGAGAATTAGTCCGTGCTGTGGAATTTTGTTGTCGTTGGTTCCGAATTGCCTGTACCTAATCAGAGTTTCTTTTCCTTTCCAGCAACCCAGAAAAACCAGGCCTTAAACTTGTTCACATATACTACTCAGCACTCAACTTTCGTGATGTCATGACAGCTACTGGGAAGATCACAGCCGAAGTTGTGGCCATAGGAAGGCTGAACCAAGTAAGTGACTTCATCTTTAAAAATTCAATTTGAAACACTGTCAGTTATATTGATGTGGTATCAATGTTTATTTTTAATGTCTATAGAACTTTTGCTGCGGAGAAGCGAAATATTTACACACTTAAATATTGGCTCGGTCGTACCTCAGTTTCATATGACGCTACTCATTCATTTGTAATAATAATTGGTTACATACGATTTAGCACTTGTTTGCAGCGATAACGTTATTGTATTCAACAATTATCTGTTTTAATATTGCCATCCTCCAATCACTAAACTATTTCAATGAAATAAAATAAACATTGCCACTAGGATTTAAACTATTCTTCATTATTATTTTATTTTATGACCCTTGTCTTCATTTTAGAGGTCTACGGCAATTCATTAATATTACTGCAGCGACAAAGATTTTTGAAAACGAGGATGAAAATTATACCATTGGTTCGGTTTGAAAATCGTGCAGCCAACTCATCATTTTCTGAAGCAAGTTTGCTTAGTTCTGCTGAAACAAGCCCTCTATAACTTTTGGATCAACACTGCTCCCTCATGCACAACAACGAACATGTCAGTAGAAATTGTCGGCCATGACGGTATACAGATATTCTGTAAAACACGTGCAATATGTGAAAGTATGAAAGAGGACTGTAATGTTGAATCTACCAGTGTGCTGTCCCTTGAGAAATTATCATATTAGGATTCAAAGTGTCGTTGACACATTGTTGTTGCTTCAGAGTATATTGAATTATAACCACAGATGACATAAGTAATTATCTGGATCTGTCCCCACCCTAATGCCGAGAATAATAGCACGACATTTTCGGGGAAAGCCTTCACACTTTGGCGTGTAAATGAAATCTCATACAACATTAATACTCATTATCTCTTAATACATTATGGTTTTGGAACTTATCCGAACACTGTAATCTGTGTTCTCTGGTGTTAACCTACATAAACATGCAAAAATGAATCTATAGTATAGCTGGTGCCAGCCTCATACACGTTGTGAAGGACGTCAAAGTGTGTGCAAACCACCAAGTAAATATGTATGAAATGCAGCTGCTGATATCAGAAAGTAGTTAAATGTTTGGTGCATAGTATGGTGATATCCTCGGCGTTGCCTGTCTTGGTTAGACAGAAAGTGTACTGTCAAGGGTCAGTCAGACAAATGAATGACGGACATGTCTTGTAATTGCACGGTACCTCAACCTTTCCTTATGCATTTCCACTGAACATCCCAAGTCAAACTTCATAAAGTGTGGTTTATTGCATCTACGAAGCACGTCATGTGTTCGGTGACCTCCCTTCACTGTGTTCATTGACCGATGAGCTCAGTCTGATACTTTTGCGCCTTAATTGTATTGGAACAAGTAATGTGTTCTTGTAGCCAGTATTGATGATAAAGGTAACTGCAACTGTAATAATTTTACACCATACTATACGCATTGCTATGCACACATAATGGATTGCACACAATGTTAACCATTCCTTCAGAGTGCTTCCATATTTTTGTAATTTAGAGGTTATAATCCAAATATTCGGTTTACTTGAAGTCAATTGACTGTGATGTGACAATTGTTAAGGATCCTGGAAAAATATCGTAATTTCATGTTTATGCCAAACACTGCTATACCCTTAGATATTAAATGAAATAGTATTTAATAAAAATTACAACTTTTTAAATTTAATATTTTTCGTACAAGAACATGCATGTCAGTCACAATTTTGTCACTCTCCGCTTTTGCAAATATTAAAAATTATCCTTCAAAATTATTTACAGTAAAACTACTGTGCTTCCTCGTGATAGCTGCATGAAAACACAAATTGTTTTCCTTCTTTATATGTTAGCAAAATAAGCTAAAATTTACAAAGTACTCATTAACTTTTATGTGTGTACGTACAATAAAATACTGACGTAGCTCAGTTATTTTACCAACTCTTCACGTATTTAACTTATGTGATTATTATGGTTTTTAGTATTGCATGAGCAGAGAACAGTGAAATTGCATCTGTATAATACGCTGCTACACGTCAACTAGGAAATCTAAAAAAAAAAAATAAGAATAACTTTCGGGAACCAATCCATTCTTAATGTCTAAAAGTTCAGCAGCTCGTGTGAGAATTGTAAACTTTCAATTTTTCTCTGCTAATCATTCTCATATTCGTATTTTTCATTAGGCCTATATTGATTTATTTCTGATTTATTAAACAAAAATTTTTTTTCTGGAAGGTATTTTACAAACCGAACAATTTTTATGTACGCCGTTTCCATTTATTTCCAAAATTGATGGCGGCAGAGGGGGGAGACCTGGGACTATTAAGCGAGGATGAGTTTGCGGTTGTTCACCTTCATTATTGCCTTCCTCAGGGATGGTGGCGAAGGGGCAAACACAGCTACTAGCTCTGAATGCTATTAAATTTCTCCTCTTGGTCGGGAATCGAAACAAAAGCCTTTGAGCCAGCAGCCAGTCTATCCACTGAGCCAAGTTGTCGAATATACGCCATGCAAAAATAATCATTAACACTCTAAATGTATTATCCTCTGCTTAAGCTGAAATCTTGTGTCACTACTTCACTAATTGCATAGTTTACTTAGCATACCTTGAAGGTGGGTGAGCCCTAACTGAAAATATTAAGTTAATACATATGTTTGTATGAAATGTAAACCAATAGTTCGTGTGATTATCGTTGAGACAGGTTATGCGGATGTCTCGAAAATATAAAACAAATGTTTTTATCAGGGTTTACTTACGATTATACTTGTTATCAGTGGCCGGAATTTAGTGGTTATTGTTGTTGGCCTGCTTTCCGAAGGAAAATATCCTTATGAGATCACATTCCTGTATGGGACTGTGTGTGTGTCCATTACCCCTAAAGACCTTTTACCCCGTGGACCAAATTTCACAAAACTTGGTATGTAGTTTGAATCGAATTTTGCGTATTTTGTTTATGTTGTATTCAAGTTTTCACAATGGTAGCATTTTGAACGTTTTTTTTTATCACACGAAATATTTCAGGTACTACAATTTTTTATAATCTAATCAAACTCAGTACACACGCAGTACATAGCAAGGTGACTTCATTTTAATGACCATGCAATGTTCAAATGATCCAAATGGCTGTATATGAACGTTTCCTGATCACACATGATGTCTGAAGAACCATATTTGCGAATTGCATCAACCTCGGTACACATAGTACAATACTTAGTAAGGTGATTTGATTTCCATGAAACTATTTTTGCAGTGCTTCCTTTAGAAATAATTTAAACGAACACAGTTTCATGACCTGAAAAAATAAAAATTTGTTAATACCATTTACTGCATACTTGAATGTCATCTGTGAAAATCAAACCCCTAATAAATGCATTTTTCTTTCAGGAATGTGTTCAAGGTCTTGAGTTCTCAGGAAAAGACGTGAGTGGTCGCAGAGTGATGGGGATGGTGGCGTCAGACGCTTTAGCCACGATGGTCTATGCAGATCCAAATTTACTCTGGAAAGTACCTGACTCTTGGACATTGGAAGATGCTGCAACAGTTCCAGTTGTTTATGGAACGGTAAGGTGTAGGTCTAGTTTTAGTAAACTAGTTTTCAGCCGACATTTTCGAACATAATCATCGTTTGTCTAAAAGTTTATTGCCCGACGTAGAGCTTTCTAAATCTGACACTAGGTTGATGTAAATCCAGCTTGCTAACTAAAACCCGCGTTAGTAATTTTTTTTCTGATCGCTTGGACATGTTCACACAAATTTGTTAAATCATACAGATGAACATCGGACTTAGTATACGCAGACATGCGAACCATACATCGTCACATTACTAATCATGTACACCGATCAGCGCGTATGTTACTTGGACATGTCCACGAAACGGATAACCGCTATTGATGATGATTTGTAACAATTCTCAGCACCGTGTTTGTTCCAATGGACACATAGACAATCATGACGACTGTATTTCAAGATTTCCACAAAATATGGTTGAATTAAATACTTAAAGACAATACATACTGATACAGTGAAGAATTCTTAATCCATGTCATGAGTAAATCAAAAACTTTAATGAACGTATGAATAATGTCAGAAAATACTGAACATACATTTTTAGCGGCTATGTTGTTTTATTAACTGCGGAGGGCTCAATTATCCAAGCGGTCATCACAGTGTACTATAGTCTGGAATTTCGCATGCAGGAATGAGTAAGGTTTTTTCTGGTGTTTTTTTCTCCAAAAAAATTAATTCGATAGAGGTTTCACTCACTGGTTATTTCATGTTGCATTTAAGAGGAGTCCTCCTCTGGCGCATGGACGGCGTTCCAACGTGTAACGCGTATTCTATTTTACGCGAAACCGCTTTACTTAGCCTATTCATACTATATATTTACCTACGGAAAGAACACACACTTGAAACTATGCTTCTATGTTTTCAAAAATTCAGCACTCTTGTTGTAAACATAATTTTCGGGCCTCTCGAAACGATTAAAAACTGTTTTTTTTTTTAGACTGCAATAACTACGAAAATATTATTACCTGAATTCGTAAAGTGCAAATTGAGAGGCATGCGTTGGTCTTTACTTCGTACTATTAAATAGAAAATTTTGTGGTCACCGTTTAAGTCTCATAGGTAAAGAAACAACAATGAAAACCTTGTACGGCAGTCATGCGCGCTGCGTATAGAAGTGATATTCTTCTCGTAAAGCGTGGGACACTGGCTCTTATCGTTACGTTGTTCCCACGCGACTAAGGTGGAAACCTTAAGCGATACACCTCAGGTTCTGTAGTTGCCACCTCCTCCCGATAGAGTCACGTGCAATTTTAATTTAGTTAAATTACCGTAAGGGAAAATACTAAAAACTTTAGAAGTTTTTCAGAGTAATTTGACGTTATGTGTTGTAAATAAATTTTGCTTGAAATACATAAAAACATTACGTATGGTTCCTTGTGTAGAAGTGTTTGTGCAGTTACATATGATGCCACACTCTGTAATATAGGCTTGAATTAGTCAAGTGCAATTATTGGGATTTTCCAGTTTGATTTTACAGTGTTATTACGATTGGCATTGCTACTTTAATGGGACCATTTACGCCCAGAAAATGCTCAACTTAAAGTGTATAGAGGACGGAAAAGTTGAACATCATGAACGACTGACTCAGATTCCATTTTAATACGTTTTTATTGTGAATATTTCACAAGTTTACAGTTTAAAAAATACAATAATTGTCTATACCTCAGTTCTCCATTAAATTAATGTTAATAGCAAACAGGTAGAAAAAGAAATAGGCACTTGACCTATCTGTTTTATTTTACAGTATTACAGATTCTCATAATTAATTTATCCAGAACACTCCTGGCTATGTAAATATATATACAGCTGTAACTATTTCCCAAGGAAAAATTATGGTTTTTACGCCAGCTTTAGCTGGAACATTATGACCAGGACTTATGATGCCGTCACCGCAGTCAGCTAGTAGGGCAAAAGTGCATACTTTCTCTTACATGTTTAGTGCATGGTAAAGCAGCAGAGAAGTGGAGAAATAAGGTATTGTCTCTTGCAGGCCTACTTTGCTCTCTTCTTGAACGGGCGCATGCAGAAAGGTGAGAGTGTGCTGATCCACGCTGGCAGCGGTGGCGTAGGGCAGGCGGCCATCACACTCGCCCTGAACGCAGGCTGTGTGGTGTTCACCACTGTGGGCACCCCTGAGAAGAGGAAGTTCATCAAAGAGCGCTTCCCACAGGTAACACGCGCCGTTTGACACAACAGGCTTGGCTACAAAAACTCATTTTCTTGCATTTATAGCGAATCTACATCTAGTTCAAGATGTATATATTATTGTTTGTGGCATTTCTGTATGGTTTAATTTAGTATATTACATAGTTTGTTTTGTACAGTCGCACTTCAAATTAAAAATGTTAGCTGTTGTAATAATTTGTTCGTAAGACACATAACTTACATAGAGAAATTAAATAATTCACAGTTTTGGAACATGTCATGACGTTTTGAAAACCTTAACATAAATGACAAAAAAATTTTAACTCATTTTAACAAATTGATATAAATATAAACAAAATTTACGTGTAATATTATTTGAATTTTTACTAAGTATGCCTACTTCATGACATAGTTTTTTACTGTAAAAATTAGCTCTGTAAAGATATGATAGTTCTTACGAAGGTAAGTGAATAATAAATATAACAGTTAACTTCGATGTGGCATTAAGAAATATTATGGACTATTTTTTTATCGGAAGCAAATGTCGTGTTTACCAATGTTACAAGTTTAAAAAAATTCAGCACAGTCAAAAAATTATGCATTTTTGATGCTCAGGAGCTGTGAAGTTCTCGTTTAAGAGGGCGTGACAAGTATGTAATGTTTATAACTTTTTACTAAAATCCACCAATTTAGGGATATCAACATGGAAAATACATAAAAGAAATTGCGATGGTGAGTTTTGTTTGTTGTGCATTTGCCGATAATAACACATTCCGTATAATGTTCATTTATTCAGGAACAACTTAACTCCATGTGTTGAGTTTAAAACTGGTAAATTAATGTTACCGGCTATTTGAACAACAACCCGGGGTATTTTTATACAGAAATACACTTAGAACCAAGATATAACAATTAAGATGATTGAAATGTGTGTGAGCACCACTAATGAATTTTAAATATGGTTCAACAAATTAATACATAAAAATTTAATTTAATTACGACATACTGCATGTAACGCTAATGTAACTATTTTAGGCTACAAATTAAAATATAATATTTAGAGCACAAACTAACGGCATTGTGGTAATACATGTTTGATCAATACGACAAAACCATTATGGCACTGCAAAGATAACTTAAAGTGAACGCCTACCCAGGCTGCAGAGTGGTGAGCAGAGGTACGGTCGTTACAAGATTATTCGAAAACTGCTTATCGCGCATGAGTAATGTCTGCTTAGGAATATCATTCAAAGAACGTTGCACGTGAGTGTACCCATTCCAGGTTCACCACTACGTACCGAAGCATATGCCCTAGCACCCGTAAATGGTGAAAATGGGTTATTTTCGCTGTCCTTTTTCGGTATGACTATCTTGATGCAGTATCTTTTAAAATGTATAGTCGTGTGCAATGCGCCTATATACGAGGATTTTTTTTCAACATCCGATCGGTTGTAACAAAAAAAAAAAAAGGAATGGATTAGGATATTTTTTTATTCTCAAAATAAACATACATCTTTACACTATTTTTCCACATAATCACCGTGCAGATTGAGGCATTTGTCGTACCTATGCACCAGCTTGCCGATACCCTCTGCAAAGAATGATGTCTCCTGTCTATTCAGCCACGTTTTAACAGTATCCTGCAGTTCATCGTGGGTGTTGAAGCGTCGTCCTCCAAGCCACTTTCTCAACGTGGAGAAAATGTGGAAGTCACTCGGTGCCAAATCCGGACTACAAGTTCATTAGAGACAGTGACATAACTTGGTACAATGATAGGAACTGGGAGAGGAGTCAACCATGGCCTTCGTTAAGTAATAATCCCAGTATTCACCTGGAGCGATTTCGGGAAACCATGGAAAACCGAAATCAGTTTGGCCGGCGCCGGGGATCGAACACGAGTTCTCCAGAATGCGAGTCCAGCGTGATACCGATGCAGCACCTCACTCGGTAACAGAAATTGTCTGAAAGAAGGAGAACCAGTATTAGCTGTTGTCAGCAGCAGCTAAATACTGGATCTTTTTTTTTTTTTTAGTTTTGGTTTTGTGAGATTTTCTGCAACTCGGCATACATTTTCTCACAACAGCGTTTATAAAAAAATTGTTTTTGTGTTTTACATTGTTCCACTCTATTGCTACTTAAGTAATCAAATGGAATGGAAATGGGTTTCCCTCGACTACGCTATCAATACAGCTCACAATTGTAGGAAAGTTCACTTTTACAGTAGCCCTACTACAATTTATCTTCCTGGCGCCTCATTAGCGCCTAGCTAAGCAGAATCACATAAATAAAATACGGTACGTCTTAAAAAAGTCAGTCCTTTTTAAAATATGCATATGCCTAGAGCATGTACTTCCAAAGCAAATCTAAAATGTTTCCATATACAAAGATTTCTCTGTTGACACACGCTGTATCAAACACACAAAATGTGTCACGAATAATTGCCTACATAAGGTGGCCGTCTAGGTGAACGTATTTTGGACGTTCGAAGCATAGAAGTGCGGAAGCGGTAAGAGCAAGACAACATGCGCATCAATCTCTCCCTGGCCTCTAGGCGCAAGTCGCAGAACTGAATCGATTCTGCGCCAGTATTTGCATACCTAAAAAAGACTGCAAAAACGTCAATTTACGTCATTTCCGGCTACTGGAAAATATGCTTTAAGAGGCCGGTTCACTGAAAACTGTAATAGTTAAATATATACTTTTTTACGAGATTTGGTTTGCTTTGCAGACATATATTGTGATTATTTTTTACCATAACGAACATTTTTTAGGTTTCGTAGTTTTTGTTTTATGCCATATTAAAGTCAAAATGTGCAAAAAATGGTTTCATGTGTTAAAGGAAAACCAACTTACTACCGAAATGAAAAATTTACACTGAAGAACAATGCCATGGACTATGTAATGACACGTATAAAAACAACACTGATTAGTTTTTTTTTTTGTATTTCCATAATAGTTTTTTAGAATTAGGTATTAAAATTTTTAATTAATTTTTTTAAAATAAAAAAGTCAATGCAGTTTGTAAACATGTAGTGTTATAGTCCTTGGCATTGTTCTTCAGTGTGAATTTTATTATTTCGGTAAGTAAGTTTGTTTTCCTTTAATGCATAAAATCCTTTTTGCTACTTTCGACTTTAATATGGTATAATACAAAAACTATGACAAGTAAAAGAAATTGTTACGTTAAAAAATAATCACAATTTATGCCTACAAATCAAACCATATCTCGTACAAATGAAAAAAAATTAAAACTATTAATGTTTTCAGTTAATCGCCCCCTTAATGAATATTGACTGACATAAAATGGTTATACACACGACAATATATCAATGATATTCCTAAGCAGACATCACACGAATAATAACGACTGAAGCTCTGCACACTGATCGGTGGCTTGGGCAGACGGCCACTTTGAGGGTTAGGGTACGAGCAAAAGGGGCCGCGGCTGCCGACTGGTCAGACTACTCTCCTTCCACCAAGGTGATCTGGGTTAGATCTGCGGCGGGGTCGGTCCCCGGTTTCGTAGAGGTGGATAGCCTCGCCCTCAGCAAAGTTGATCCTCACTGGTAACCTGTGCACTATTAGAAAAAATTTCCATGAAATTATGGAAAAGTACTGGCAAAAAATTATCTAGAAATCTTAGTAAAGTAACGGACACTAATTTTTCTTGATAACAAGACCATCCGTAAAATTACGGACAATCTGTTTCCCACAAAATAATTACATTTCTTTAATATACTAGCACACCATTTTCCAGAAATATAACATTTTCTTATTAACTATGTTACCTTGATATTCTGACACTCTATTTAGTAACCTGAAAAATTTTTGGAACTTTCTGGTGTTTGAACCCACGACATTACGATTGCCAGGCAGAAGCTCTAACCATTGTACCACAGTGACAATTTATGAATAACTGAGTTCCATACAGTGGTAAGATATCAACTTTATAAGAGACAAATCTTGTATTTGACATCCTGATTTTAGAGAACATCATTAGTTATATTATGGGAAAAAGATTTTATTCTGTAGAAATAAATAACTTGCAAGGTACATACCCCCCTAGTGCGAAACACAGGGAACAGTTGCGATTTTTTCAGTTGTGATGAAGCGATGAGAATATAAGATGTGTGTGGCCATTGTGTGAGGTAGGCTAGAAGGGTATGTTATAAGGAAAGGGAGGGGGCAGCAGAGGCTACAGGGGTACACTTTAAGACAGAACAGTGGTGTATCATAAGGAGAGGGGGGTTATGACAAGGAGGCGGTATGTCATAAGGGTAGAGATAGGCTAGTACAAGCATAGGGTGCAGGAGAGGGGGCAGACATCCACTTCCCCCTCGTGGTGTTCAGGCATAACTTATACCAAAATGGTCCATTCCCCTCACTACCCCTACCCCATCAATCCTCTGCCTTGCACCTTCTAGGGCGGTGCTTAAGCCCTCAACCAATCACAGATCTCATGGCACTTACGTGCTATTCGTATCGAAAGACCCCAACAACCAATCCCAGCCAAGGACACGCCCTCCAAATGGCCCTCTAAGCCAATAGCTGCACCCGGGGGAGGGGGACTATTGCTATTCAAATGCACCTTATGTCGGTTTTGCTCCCAGTTGGGTCAAAACGCCCACGTGGTCACTACTGGGAACACTTCAGTCACTTACTGGACTGTTCGGCCCTTTGTCCATGCGCGATACAAGTCCTTGTTTGTATTGTCCTTCTCTTCGCGGCAAAGTGTGGACAACCAGGAAGCAGCACTTAACTTCTATTACCTTACATTGTCTTGTCTTCTTTTCGTTTAGCACCATTGTGCATGCACATTAACTCCAGGATTCATAGTGATTATTAATACCACTTTTTTAAAGAAACACAGTAAAATACGCTTCGCAATTGTAGAAACATATTTCCATGAATTTATGGAAAGTTACGGTCAAACATCCGTCAACTGGCAATACGGACAAATTTCCGTAAACAAAAATTACGGAAGTCATTTCTGTAAAATTGCAGCACTTTTCTGTAAATTTTTCCGTGAATTTACGGAAATTTTTTACAGTGTGGGTGCTCTGTTGCTAAGTGAGTGAGTTTTCACTACCTACCGCCGCGATAGGAAGGAGTGTATCTCCGTCTAACAGTGGTGTTCAATACCCAGCTTAGTTTAAAAGGCTGAACTGCTATGGTGTGCCCTGGCCGTATGGGACTGAGCGGGGAAAGTGGCATCTTCCCCGGTATAATAAAGGTTGTCTTCTGTTAGCTATACCTAAGGGTTCAGTACAAGAGGGCAGTATCTGCCACACATGCGGCAGAGATGTCGAAAACATGTTACGCAGGTTTCCTGCGGGCTCTCTTTCATAAAATCTGTATTCGGGTCGTCGGTCTGGCTGTGCTGTCGGCTATTCCAAAACATTAGCTACTAGTGTATTTGCTGTTACTCGACCCCGATTGCAGATTGTTTTTAGGTCCGTGCGTATTTCGTGACAGCGACATTTTCTGTAAAGTTTGCCTACACGTTCAGTTACACAATGTTCATACAAACATAATGTTAATATCAAATGCTGTGAGCGGGGATGACTTTGGGCACGTAATGTAGCTTTGGAACAATTTCCCACAATTTTAATATTTTACGTTTGTCAACCGTGAGTAAATATTAATGTTATTTCATATAGAAATTTATTGTTTGAAATATATCAGAATTACATTGCTTTACTTACGGCTGAAATATGTAAGAAAATATCCAAAATTCACTCCAGGTCTCCAAAGTCACGCACATGTTCAGTTCTCTTTATTGTACTAATACAGTTTATACGAATTAGTCACTGTAATTACAAGTGATTGAATGTTAATTTGTGAATAACTTAGTTTCGATCACGGACATGAAGGCGAATTTTATAATTAACGTAAAATGAAAAATTCGATAAATAAAAATAAACGGGCACACGAGTTTACGATAATATTGTGTATTCAATCAAAGCATTGCCAAAATCAGGCTTGATTGAATTTTATGGCATACACATGATTGTAGTGGCTGACTGAACAGCCATTTTTAATTATGAAATAATTTAAGCATTTTTAGAGCAAATAAGAAATGCCATAAGCGAGGGCGACTTTGGGTACATGCAGTAACTTTGGGATATTAAATTTGATATATTTTTCCCTTACACAGCATCTCTGATTAAATAATTTGACTTGCGATCAATTTCAAATAGTGAGCGTCCACATCAAATTTCTTTAATATTTACTCCTACTTGACACACAAAAGAATTACAAATGACGTAAAAGTGCCCCACGTGTCCAATGTCACCATCGCTTGTGGTGTCTACTTTTACAAAGCAAATAGACCTACTGTTTATTTCCTCGGAAAGTTGTTTTCATCATATCCTCATAAATTCATTGTATTTACGCAACCAGCATGCTGATTAATCTTTGAGAATCTATTGAAAGACCTGGTTCTGTTATCCTGTACGTATCCTTTGCTCCTGTTTTATGTTTTAAGTACCATTCTGCAGTTGCAACAAACGTAAAAGGGTTTATAAATAACCAATTATTACACTGGTTTATGTGAACATGAATGACACCGGTGTTTTGGGTAAAGTAAGATAGTTTGAAACAATGCACTTTTAAAGGTAGGGTATGGATATTGATACGAGTATTTGCCTCCAAACATGACGATGTATGCTAAATTTTCAGCAAATACTCTAGTATGTAACGATCAAAAATATAAGTGAAACAAATATTTGTAAGTTTGATTAAAAAGTTCAGTCGATTGTCAATGTCAAATCAACAAGTGGATGGAAGACCTGACATTGTGTGGGATTTTGTTGAAGCTAACCGACCGCCAGATAGGCAACTCCCGCGACACATCGTTCGAGCAGCTGATATTGGAAGAAACGGAAGGCCGTGGAGTGGACTTGGTACTCAACTCTCTGGCCGAGGAGAAGCTGCAAGCATCGGTTCGCTGCTTGGCACCAGGAGGCCGGTTCCTGGAGATTGGGAAGTTCGACTTGTCGAGCAACAATCCTCTAGGTGTGTTGTTAATAACTTTCAAAATTTTTCACATATGTTTTTAATGTTTCTGTTCAAAAATGACTAACAGGAGATACGCATTGTTTGGATATTCGTAATAACATCGTGAAGTTATTTGAAGTTTTGTCTATATGTAAACGAATAATCGCGAAATTTAATATAATCTTAACAATAATTGACACACTCCCGTGACACATGGAACATGCTACAAAGTTTCGGATGGTTGCTCTAAAAAATACATTTTAAAGGTCTTTGTTTTTATGTGGTAGTGTGTTTGTAACGACGTCGTCATATCCAGCAAAAAAAATTAAAGCCAATAAAAGCTTTGTTTCCTTCAGTATTTTTTAGCAGGGACGAAATGTTCGTGAACAGAACATTTTACCCACTTAAAATAAAAAGCGTGTACATACGAGTAGTTGCCGGTAACGCAAATTCACCTATTTATCACATTGTCGAGTGGTTGGAAGAATAAATATTTCATCAATTTTTTTCTTGTTTTAGTTATTTTCGGTACCTACAACTTTTAAGCCTACTTGTGTTTTTTTTTTTGTCAAACAACATTCGTATATGGAGTTGTGAAATACCACATTTAAATAATTAACGAGAAAATGTCCATGTTTATTTTATTACAAATCATGTTACCGTTAACTAGCTGTGATGTAACTGATGATGTTTACTAGCGGAAATGTGTAATTATATACATACCTGTAGCTGGTTCATTTGTTTTTCGTTTTGAAGAGACAACTTAAATGCACTTGCTCTCCTAGAAAATATGTATACATAAACCAACATAATTATCCGTGTACTGGCGGATAATTCGAAGCATATTGTTGCTATGGTCATTAAAGATAAAACAAACTTATTTTCACTGCACATTATAACAATGTTTTAACCTGCCAAATACTGGAGTTAACCACTGCATTGTAGAAGGTCCTGTTAAATTCGCCTCTTAATTTCATCTCTGTCATAAAACTTTATCGTTACATATTTTTTAATAATATGCTTATATTAACTCTATAAGCTCTCTCGAGTTTGAAAAATGTAAAATCAGTTTTAAAGAATGTAATCTCATAATAACTGGCAACTCATGAGAAGATTTTTAAAAATGCAATCGAAGAGAATTACATGATGGTGAAATTCCTAACGAACCTGCCCAATTTTGTATACAATAATGTAGGCCTTACTGACCTGAAACTACGCTAGAGCTTCGGAACTGTCAGAAAAAAATTCAAAAACAGCATTTCCAATTAAACACAGTAACCACTAAAACGTGACTACTATGTTAATACTTTATCACTTAGGAACACAGAGCAGGCATTCCACTGGTGATGGTTTGTACCCATGGAGATTTCACGCCATATTTTCAAGATGGTAAGCCTTAGTTAGCATTTTGAAAACACTCTACGAGACATTCAATTCAAAAGGGCCCATTAAAAATATCCCGCACATGCTTTAAGGGATTAAAAACAGAGACGTTAGAATTCGAGTCTATAGGTTACTTTTTGTTATGTTTAAATGTATTTCAAATCATTCAAGCGTAAATATTTATCTGTAGCATCCTTATATTTTCACCCTATGCCGGCTTGGTGTTAGTAGGAGTTTCTAACATGATTGTATAGAAAATAAACAGCGGTCTTACCTCATGTCAGCAAAAGCATCACTACATCATACAGCCATCAGTTCTATCAGTAGCACAGCATTCACAGCACAAGATAAGTCTTCAGCTTAGTGCTGATGACGCAACTTGCCCACACATCCATGGATTTGCTGAAACGTAAAAAATTGATTGATCTTGTGAACATATCATTTTACAGCCCTTAATGATATAGTCAGAAAAGTCGAGACTTATTGTGATGTGGATCTTTTTCAAGGTAGCCGCCTTCTCAGGCTGCCGAACGCTGTACACAGCTTCGGCGAATAAGAGTTCATTCTGTGAGTGACGTCTGCTTAGTAATAGCATTCAAATAACGTTACACGCGTGTATACTTATTTCAGGTTCATGACTAATCTTTAAAAATGTTATTTTATTGCTGCCAAAAATGCTAAAAATGGGTGTTCTTTTTTGAAGGTTCAGTTTTGGTATGACCACTTTGGAGCAGAAAGTTAAAAAAAAGTAAAGTCACTTACAGCGCACTTATATCTAAAAAAAAACATAAAATAATGTTTGACCACTGACTGTCTGACATTGGCGAGAGGTCTCGGGCACGTAAAATATGCCCATATAGACGGCCACCTTAATAGTGGATGACGAGATGTTACTCTGCTGTAGCATTTTTGTCTTTCAAGCGAATGCTGCGTCTATAATAGGATACGAGTGTAATACTTCCACGCACCGCGCTGCCACAGAAGTAGAAAAATGTTACATGATAAGTGGATGAGCAGTTTATTGCAGCGTCAATAATAATTGTCGTCAGTAAACGAGAATACAGAATACGCAGATTAGAAACAAACGTGCCCAGTTATGCGTTCATACCACTTCTCAACCCGCCTCTATGGATAGACACCAAAATATGCGCACGTGGGTTACGTGATGGACGTTACCGTTGGCCGGTGAGATTTCTCGGGTAGTCCCAACTCATCGCTCTCTGAATTCCGTAATTTCTCCATTATTAGGCCTTATTTGCTGTCACCCTTCGAGGTAGTCAGATGTCTACGAGAATCCAGTCATAAAATTTGTAATCTGTGTGCGATACCCTGGCCTAAGACGATATTTATCAACTTATGGAGGAAGTAACTGATGTAACTTGTTTGGTCTGTGAGTTCTGACACTGACTAAAATTTAGAAGCACGGCAATGTATAATACAACTGCTCCACCAGATCTGTCTGAAACACGATATCTTACAAGCTTCTGACCTTAAGTTTAAGCCATTTCTTCCGTGAATTTTGGCATTTTGACTTGTCTTTCGTGCGTCATGCTCGATAAATAAGTTTAACAACTTGTATATCATTATCACGGCGATTCTTGTGAAAGTAAGTTCTGCGAATAAAACTTCATAATAAAGTCACATCCTTGATAAAGCGCCCGGCAATAAACAAATATTAATTCTTACTCTGCAATCTGTAAATATTTGACTCTTGACAACGACACGTAAACCAAAATTGTTACATCAAAATTCTGCATTAGCAGCTTGAAATTACAAATTATGAATAAAAATGTTAATTTATCAGGAGTGAATTTTGGCCACCCATTTATTTCATAAGAATTAAAACGATAGTGTGTAACATGCCTCGAACCAACTTCAATCATCTTCTGTTTATTCGGGGGCCACTGTGGTCAGACCTCCCGCCTCCTACCAAGGCGATCCGGGCTCGATTCCCGGCTAGGTCAGTCACCTGCATTTCGTATGTGTGAATAGTGCCAGATGATGCAGCTGGTTGGCGGGTTTTCTCGGGGATCTCTCGTTCCCCCTGTCCATTCCTTCCAACGCCGATCAATACTTATCTCATGTCACCCCTCACCAGCGCTTGAGACCTCGATGTCAAGCGCTGACCAAAATCTCTTCACTCACTTAGGCTACTCACTCTTCTGTTGCTTTTTATATATTTCAACTGTGAATGCGGAAATATTTTACGTAATATTACAAATAAGTTTTATTAATGTTTCGCACTTGTGTATGATGTCTCTCGAACTTTGTGTTATTCTATGGAATTTTTTCATTTTGAAAATGACCAGTTAAGTTAGTTTGAGTAGTATTAAACGTACCACATGTTAGCTGACTCCGAAGAAACCCATTCCCTTATGGGAAATGAAAACAGTAATCACCTTATCTCATAAGGTCAAGAAAGACTCTCACAAGGTACGGAATCCTCATAAGTAGCATTCGCCTATTAAAAGTAAATTACTTGTTTGTATTTTAGAGATACTAAAAGCGATTTAAAGAATTTCAGTAGTATTGAGAATAGTTTTATAAAACTTAAAAATGTATCTCTCTACCGTCTGTTGTAAAACTGTCATTTTGCTTATATGTTTTACATGTATTTTTATCGTTGTTGGGTGGCTGTAGCCAGAGGTGGGCACTCTATACTGAAACTATTTAAGTGGTTAAGTTAATGGTGAAGGTAACTGTTAAATGAATTATGTTAATGTAATTATAATTATGTGGCTTTACTCTACACAAGTTAGTTACAAAATACTACACGGTTGTACTATATAATTTAGATAGGAGGGGAGCGGCTGTTTAAATGTTTATGTTGTACTACTCTATGATGGGTGACCCTTTGGACACCTTAGACCTCACCGTTAGCATGTTGCCGGAGGCTGATGATGATTGTGTCGGCTATCGACGGACGGCGGCACGTCGTGGGTCTCGACCCAGGACTATCCTGGCGAGGTGGTGACGGCTGGAAGGCTTGAAGGAGACAGACCCCGATTCCCCCGATACATTACGTTATATTGACACACTTCAGAGCCGGTGGGGAGAATCGCTGAGTCCCTTGTCTTGTGAAACCCCTGACCTGATTGCATTGCCGTCGTCGCTAGCCCGTCCTCCAGGCGAGGTTGTCGGTAATCATAACAGGTCGTAACCGGTTTACAGTCAAACAATGTTTTGTATTTTATTGTAAATAACACATATTTATTTACTGTAAAATTTCCATAAAAAGTTTTATTTTGTTTTAAAAGTTCTGTGTCATGCATGTACATGCATTTCATGTAACATACTAGTGACACGTGGTTTTACTTATTTCATTGTAGGAATGGAAGTATTCCTGAAAGGTACCAGCTTCCACGGGATCACTTTAGAGAAGATGTTCTATGAAACGCACGAATGGAAGAATGAGCTGAATGAATTGATGACAAACGGCATTAATAGTGGAGCAGTTAAACCACTTACCAGGACAACGTATCAATCAGATGAAGTTGAACAAGCATTCAGGTAATGAAATCTAAATCAGTTAAGCACTCCATTTTTCAGCCTTCAAGAAACAAATTTGCAACAACGTAGTCGACGATTTCTGGTAGTGTAAAATAAGTAGTGGGCATTAAACTACAACGGACACTATACATACATACACGCGTACCTCCCATGTAAATTTATAACTCGAAATTTTATTTCTTGCTCTTCGGAAGCCTAAATTTGAAAGGTAAATTCACGCAAATTGAAGTGTTAAACATAGTCTAAAATAAGTGAAAATACCATAACTGCCTTGGTCCTTAATATGCTTGAAACCAGTTTAAAAATCAGGATGTACAGGCTATTCGGGAACGCACCGAAACATTAGTAGAAAACGGTATCGAATATGTAGTGGAACCTACAGCGTAACTCAACGCACAGTACGGAGAAAATCTTCATTTAAATCCAGTTATAAAAATGCCTATTTTCACAAGGTATTGCGGACGTCGTTGAGTTAAACAAAAATCCTTTTAACTTTGTTGAGTTTAACAGAGATCGTATCCACACATAAAAACGTGCTTAAATCATCCGCCGACAAACAAAAAACAGCAGGCATACTTTTTCGCAGGCATGTAATACGCTGGCTTAAATCTCGATAACAGTAAACAATGTTTCAAAATATATATTATTTTTATTCAATTCTGATTTCATTGTCTTGCAGAAATATACCTAATTTAACTAGCGGATATCTCTATATATGTCTTACGAGTTGAGCTAGGCTTATAATTTGCAGTTTATTATCATCTTAATTTTTCGCAAGGGTTACCCCTAGAAATATTTCAGGTGAGCTTTCAAACAACCTGTATACTAGGGATGTTTAACTTGTTCATATTACAGTTAACTTCCCAAATAGCGCATTAAATAAGTTGCAAAAGTAATATTTTTCTAATGAAATACCACAACAAGTTCGAAACAATCAGTTACGAAATTCCTGGAATTGTATGAAACTGATATCTTCGGGTAGGACTGCCATATAAACTGGTGGACGAAATATGCTATCATTTCAAATGTGTACTTCAGTGATACATTTAACTATTTTTAAAATCATATGACACATACACCGTACCAATAGATATCAAGTCGACTAAGTGACAAATGGATATGAGGCATTGTACACTTTAATAGAAAACAATTTTGACATTCTGTTATAGCTTTGCTTGTAATGCAACAAAGGTGAAATTAGCTGAATCTAAAAAAAAAAAAAAAAAAAAAAAATTAAAGCGTAATTGTTTTTGCGGCTCCATCACGACTTTATAATACTGATTTCGCCTGAGAACATCTCTCAGTAAAAATTGTTTTTAGGGAAAGTTAAATTTACTTAAAAACGTGTAAACATATCGTCAACTAACAAGCTCATTTCAAGTTCTTAAGAAAACAAGTACCAATTCATCTCACTTTGAGTTACGTTTTTTAAAGCTATTTGAAACAAATTGCAATAGTTGTTATTGACCTACACGATGATTACAAGTGTTTGAATAGTGTTTTATACTATATTGATAAATAACTTAGTTCCTATCTGCTAGGCAAGTCTAATCGCGAAACAAACGCGTGCGATCTTGTTTATACTACTGTTTCTCTACGAATTTCGGTATTCTTTTTCCAGATTCATGGCTGCTGGGAAACATATAGGCAAAGTGCTGATAAAAGTTCGCACAGAAGAGGAAGACATATTCGCTGTTCCCAGGCCAATTTACATGGAAGCAACGCCAAAATTTTTCTGCAGCTCGCAGAAGTCTTATGTTGTAGCAGGTAACGTAAGAAACCTCTGTAGAAATTGCACGAATCTTTATAATTTACAGAACACAATGTTCTAGCTGTACGCGGTAAAAAATATGTTCCTGTGGCACTAACAAAATCATATTAGTTCCGGATGATTGTACAGTAGTTGGTTAGAGGGTTGATCAGCATTACTTTTATTATTTTCAATATAATTTATAACAGAATTAACAAATCCCACTCTCTGATTATAAAAGGTTTCCTATACAGTACAATTTTCAAGATAACATAAGTTAATAAAATCCCTTCTGAGAGAGAATATGTGTCTGTATATATATATATATATATATATATATATATATATATATATATATATATACATACAGACACATAATCTCTCTCAGAATGTATAGGGTATTCCGGGATTATACGTCAATAAAGAGGCGGGTGATAGAGGAGCACTAGATCTACCAAAAAACCAAACTTTATAATCCGATTCGCAACCCTCTAAAAGTTATGAATTTTTTAAAAGAAATTTTGGCTATACTCTACCATGACCTAAGCATTCGCTGATGGTGGAAAAAGTAATGGTCCATGTAGAATGAAATTTGTACACGCCAAAGGTGATTAGTGTCGTCACATTTAAAAACATATTTCATGTCTCTGAGAGTACAGCTTCGTGGGGTAAAAAAATCACTTTCATAAAAGTTGCGTGTGGTTCTGAAAGGTGCCTCTAGTTTGCACGTGGTAAAAATATATAAATGGATCACATAAATGATCACCCGCCATTGGAAAAACTGCACCATGGTATGGCCATTTAATTAGTAAAAACCAGTATTTTAAATTAACAAACGTCGATGCAGTAAATATGAAAACATAACGTAATGCAGAAGATTCACATAATGTAAAATCAGCTGTACTGTTGTAATTAGTAGGTGAGTAAATAATTATATGCAACTTTAATGAAATAAAAATATTTCACAATGTTTGAAATTTTTAAAAATGTATTTTGAAAGTGATATGTTTAAATTGTGAGGATAAAATGAAATGTTATTAATATTTCCAAAAACCCAAAAACCTGGAATACCTTACTTCACAACCAAAGGACATTACTTGTTGCACATGCTCCCTACTACTACTGCCTGGCATAGTCGCCGTAGACAACTTCCGTCCTGAGACCCCATTGGGAGCCAAAGTGTCCCTCGCCATCCAACGAAGGACATCCAACGAATTTAAACTTTAATACAATCTGTTTTATTTGAAATTAACTGTGTGACGGGGAGTGTTAGAAAATTGTATTGTATTTTCAGTTTTTGAGCCATAACATTTACTCATATTGTGATATCAAAATTTTCTCTTCGACAAAGCATAGGATATACTCTTAGTAAGCGGCTTGACATAATTAATCATGAAGTTTTTAATTAATTTGTCATGCAGAAGCATTGCAAGAGAATTATAGGTTAACTTTCAAGAATTTTCTTGCAATGATTGTTCATGAGAAATTAATTAAAGAATCCATTACAATTTATGCCCATCAGTTTACCAAGAATATAGCCCTTGCTTTGCTGAAGAGAACGTTTTGATAAAACAATTGGAATAAATGTTATGGATCAAAACCTGAAAATGCAATACAATTGACTAACACAACTCCGTAAGTAACTCTGTCATTAATATGATGCTGTACGTATTTTTTTTTAAACAAAATAAACTCTTAATACAACGAACAATAGGTAACCCTTTTATTACTGGTTTCTAGCCGCCACGCTCTGAAATAGCCTAAGATCAAACAACATTATTTTCAATTAGTTTGAAACCAGTAATTATTTTTTTTTCTAACAATGCGAAACCTACTACATCACAGAATGCTTGATTCAGGTTAGTAGCCCTTTTCTCAATCTGCTGCTCTTATAATCACACATGCTTAAAGAAAAATATCGATGATATTAATCGGACTTCCTCCGGGACGTTCTGGGTCTTGACTGAACTGGGCAAGACGCCCCGACGTAGCCTTATAAAACCTCGGTTTCCAAGGCGAGGCGCAAGCTAAAGGCGCTGATGCGACCTGCGCCAAAAACCTCGGTTCATCGCCTTGACGTTGCGAAACCTGAATTTCGCCAACTGAGGTAGGGCCGGCGTTACACGAATATAATGGAAACGGGCATATGTCCGGGCGCCAGAAATTGAGCCTGGAACAATTGCAATCAGTGTTTTCCAATCTGACTGGGTCTTTCAGCTAACGACTGGTTGGATACCTCTCACTAAACACCATAACATTCACCTAATTAGCTGAAGTTATTAGCCCGTCATCGGTAATTATGTATCTCTGCAATCATATCACATCGATTTGAGTAATTTATTATGAAAAGTTCTAATTACATGTTTTAAATTTTCGCCATTCTTATCTGTTCATGTTATTGCTCTTTGACTGATGTTTTATCTTGATATTTTTCAAAGGTAATGAAAAGCAAAGTGATTTTGATGACAACTAACAAGGTTTGGTACAATTTGTGAGCAAATATTTGCCAGAATGATGCATATGTCCCTCGCGCCTTCTATTTCCGTGTTTTATTTCAGTGCAATATTTGAATAAGTTCAAGGAAAGCAATGTTCCTTCAGAAGTGTACTTCAATAAAGGTATGTATTTTTATTTCATGGCTGACTGTTGGTGTGGCATTTTCGGAGACAGTTAAATGAAATGATCTAGTCGTTTGGGGTAACTAAATGTCATTAAGAATAATTTGTCACAATACACTCACATTTAAAATAAACGTTTCACCGCAGAACAATATCCTCTTTGATCAGTACTATATCGTTAACACATGTTTACATGTGATGTAGTGATTATTCAAAACATAACCTGAAATTAAATGATCCTAGTGGTACGGATATGTCCAACAACCCTTACAACGTCACCACAACTTAGTGTAATGCAGACAACGAGGCGAGTTCTGCCGGAATCACACAGGCACGACAGAAGCAACACGACGTGCGTGATGCGAAACTGAAAATTCTCTTTATTGCGAACACTAGTTTGGCTGCCACGCGACAAATACTAAATAAATATCTCATTGAACTACATGATAACCTCTAGTACGACAACCACGAACGTTGACAGGCTTTCAGATGTTTCCGTTTGTTTGTAATGATTTTAAATATTCACTAGCATTCGGAAACGTGAAATAACCGCGTAGTTACACATTTGCCTAAAAGGTTATTGCATCTGTTTACAAAGAAAACGCTCTTTTAAAATAAATAAACGTAATTTACTACTAACTCACCGGTTCCACCAACATTCGTGCGCAAAATTTTTTCCAACCCGATTAAAATCTATATAATTCCTATTCTTAATTCGCCTCGCATGTCTGCCATTTTTGTTGCACTGACGTCACAGAAACATCGATGCCAATTGTCCGGCATTTTTTGTTTTTGGGCGTGTCGCTTCTGTTCGTGCTGGGGCCGCGGTGGCTGAGTGGTCAGACCATTCGCCTCCAACCAAAGCGATCCGGGTTCAGTTCCCGGCGGGGTCGGTCCCCGGACTTTCGCTTGTCGGCGGGTATTCTTGGGGATCTCCCGTTTCCCCCGCCCTTTCATTCCGGCGCTGCTCCATACTCACCTCGTGTCACCCCTCACCCGCGCTAAAGACCCCGATGGTGAGCGCCGACCAGAATCGCTCACCCTCTATGTTCGTGCTAACGTGATTCTGGCATTAGAAGAGGTGTTGTGTGTTGTGTGCTGCAGGCGGGCTGGGTGGCTTCGGCCTGGAGCTGGTCGACTGGCTGGTGATACGCGGCGCTCGCCGACTTCTGCTGACATCACGCACCGGTGTTCGCACAGGCTACCAGTGCGCCCGCACGCGCATCTGGCGAAGCTACGGCGTGCAACTGCGTGTCTCCACCGCTGACATCACCACCGCCGAGGGCGCAGAGTGCGTCATACGTGAAGCGCAGCAGCTTGGCCCCGTTGGTGCCATCTTCAACCTAGCCGTCGTGAGTCTTCATCTTCTTACCTCTGGTATTATCATAGTTGTTAGTTTTCTTCCAGATTATAAATGGAGACGTCAGTTGTCGAGTGGCAAAACCACTGGTTTTCCGCTTCAGCAAGTTCAGTTACTGGTGGGGCTGCAATACTTATCACATAATTTAATTTCTTCGTTGATTATCTCCATTTACATCTCGCCTTCCATGTAGGTGATCCGGATTCGATTTCTGGCCGGAAATCGTCCCGGACGATGTCGCATGTTGGCGGGTTTTCTCTGGGATCTCAAGTTTCCATTGCCGATTCATTCCAGCGCTGCTCCACACTCACATCATGTCACCCTCACTAGGGCTAAATACCTCGACAGCGAAGTTACTAACTAGAGACGGTGACACATAACATAGTACAATGATAGGAACTGGGAGAGGAATCAGCCGCGGCTTTTGTTAAGGAACCATCCCAGCATTTTCCTGGAACGATTTCGGGAAATCAAGGAAAACCGAAACCGAGATGATGGCCGAAGCCGGAGATCAAATCCTCCCGAATGCGAGTCCAGGATGTGACCCTTGCGCCACCTCACTCGGTATGGAATCTTATCATTAATTTTGCTTGCGGAGCTGCAAAGAGCACTTCTTTTTAACTTAGCTACTGTGGTGACACAAGAATGATTATTGAAACATTATTACAAATATAACACCAACTATCGAACTCTAATTTTGTTGCAGCAGGAACTGAAATGAGGAAGCCCTAACGTGTCCATACTATTGCAATTTAGTGTACTTCTGTCGTCTGGCATGTTTGCTGAGTATAAATATAGGACTAGCAGGTTAAATATTGTTGAAGCACTATTATAATTGATGAGCAAAAGAGGTTGGGTTTTATTTTCCAAATGCAACGCTACGGGTCCAACTCTGCGTTGGTCTAGGGATAGTTGTTGACCTTATACGAGGGAGTCGGTTCGATTCCCGGAAAATAAATTTGGATTTCCAATGGTATTGTGGGGAGTGTGGGACTTGTTCGACTGATCTCGGCGGAAGGTAATAGCAAACCACTGCAGTAATCGTGCCCGAGACTAATGCAAATCACTTATCCAGAGGTTCGCTGCCGCAGGTGTTGCACGACGCCCTCTTCGACAACCAGAGCGAGGAGATGTTCGCACAGTCGGCGGCGCCCAAGTCGGCGGCGACGCGCCACCTGGACAGTGTGTCGCGGCGTCTCTGCCCGAAGCTCGAGCACTTCGTCGTGTTCTCGAGCGTGTCGTGCGGCCGCGGCAACGCTGGCCAGTCAAACTACGGCATGTCGAACTCTGTGATGGAGCGCGTGTGCGAGGCGCGTGCCCGCGAAGGTTTGCCGGCGCTGGCCGTACAGTGGGGCGCCATCGGCGAGGTGGGACTCGTCGCCGACATGCAAGAGGAGCAGCATGAGCTCGTCATAGGCAAGTAGTCACCCGCACGCGTTGTCCGCCAGGACTCTCTCTCTCTCTCTCTCTCTGCCTCTCTCTTTCTTTCCTAGCTCTAGCATACGGCGTGACTTTGGTTACGTCGGTGACTTTGGGACACTTTTATTCTATTTTTTTTTAAATCTCGATCGTGGTCTTTTGTCGCCGGAATCATAAGATTCTCGGCTTCTGTGTTGAGGCCACGTCCGACGTTCGGGTTCTTCCAGCGTTTCGGCAAAACTTGTCGTTGATATCATCAAGGTTGTTCTGTTGTCGAACTGTTCGGATGCCCTGATGATAGCAACAACAAGTTTTGCTGAAACGTCGAAAGAAACCGAACATCGGAAGAGGCCTCAAGTCAGAAGCCGAGATACTTTTTTTTACGCAATTGTCAACTGTAAGTACTATTGGTTAAATATAATGTTGCTAGAAACCGAACATCGGAAGAGGCCTCAAGCCAGAAGCCGAGATACTTTTTTTTACGGAATTGTCAACTGTAAGTTCTATTGGTTAAATATAATGTTGATTTATTTACTCCGAATTTTTCTCAAGTAAATTTATGTATTAAGTACCACCATATATGCAATAAATAATTTTGTTTCTAAGTCCCAAACTCATCCCACGTAGCCAAAGTCATCCCCCTTATGGTACGTTTGAACGTATGGGTCCTATGCCTCTCTTAAATCGCAGTAATTTAATCAATTATGTACCGTTAGTTTGAAGTTGCATTGCCAAATATCAAGGTTACTTTGCACTACACATGTTTGTTGTAAGTAGAGGTTTGCAGATTTTCATATTAACGAAGACTTCACCATTCATAGATTTAATAGTAAACAATACATTAGAGTGAAAGGTACCTTGGAATAATTTCAAATGGAATAAAACTAATATTGTGGTGCAAAGTTATATATAAATGACAGTGCAAAGTAACCTCACATTACGGAACTTAAAATGTCGTATTCTAAGAATTCGCATCATTTCCCGAACGTCGTACGGAAATTTACCATCATTTTATTTAAATGCCCTCCAGTTAATTAAGATAACGAAAATTCTGTCCTTAAAGTCAGGGTGATCAGTCACCTATATTTACATACCCATTATGTAAAATTATGTTTAAATGAGAGTATTGGAAGTTTTTCTATAATAATGTGCACATAATAGTAATCTTAAGATTAGAAATCTATTTTGAGTTTGACGCCGTGCAAGTTAATCGATTCAGTAATTAGCCTACTACTCTAAGAACCTTACATTAAAAAAATTACCTGTAGTAAAAATTGAGTCGTTGCATTATGGAAGCATTTTAAAATGACAACCGTTTTTAAATGTGGACACGTTGCAGGCGGAACGTTGCAGCAGAAGATATCTTCGTGCCTGGAAGCACTTGACATTTTCCTGCAGCAGTCGCACCCTGTCGTCGCCAGCATGGTCGTCGCTGAGAAGCGCGCAGGCACCGGCGGCTCAGGAGGAATCGTGGACTGTGTCGCTAACATCATGGGTGAGTGCGAGTACTCTGTCTGTCCCCAGCTATACATCCACGACGCGAGTGATAGTAGCCTCCCAGGAGTGTTCCACACACCTGTGTCCAGTCCTTCATTCTTACACGACCACCTTCCCTGGCCATTATTCGACCGAACTATACACAGGCAGTGTTTTATTCCGTTGTTCTGGGTTTCAGTCCAAGTCAGTGCCTTTTTGAAGTAACTTTATGAAATTCAGACTTTGGAAAGAAAGATACCATCAAGAGTCACAGTAGTATAAAAACTGTTGTGTGGTGGCCACGAAATATTTTGTTTATATGGACCTCACCAATTTTTTTTTCTGTGGTAACAAAAGAATTTTGTAGTCATTGCAAAACTGTATTGGGGACAGCAAAAATGTTTCTGGTAACTACAACAAAAAATTTGGTAAGGTCCATTATGGCAAAATATTTTCTGGTGGCCGATAAGCTTTTTCACAGCGCTGTTACTACCATATTTACGTACACCTCATGCGATTATTTTGTCGTAAACTGTCCAATAATATATTTTCTAGCTCAATTACTAAACCTTGGTAGGTTTCTATGAAATCGTAGCATTTAGAGTGATTTAATTATCAGCGAATTATGTCAACAATAATCTGAGCCGCATGTTTCAAAAAATTAAAATGAAACTATTGTGTCAAAGAGAAGTGAAGCTATTTTGCTCAGCGCTTAGCAACGGATATTTCAGCGTTGGTGAGGTGTTATACGAGGTGAGAATGGAGCAGCGCAGAAATTTAAACGAGGAAATTGAGAGAAGCCCATGAAAATCCACATATCAACGGCATCGTCCGGCAAGGCGAAAATCAGGTTCAAGCTCGCCCGGAATCGAGTTCGTCGGGCCGAGTGCCCTAACCGCGACGTTAACTAAGGCGTTAACCGCTGCTCCCGCTCCAGCAATATTTTGAAGATATATTGTGTTGTGTACGAGCAACAACAGTGAGAAGAGTTAGTTGTTTTCCATTTACTATAAATCGCACTAATGTATGTCGTTAAAAAATGTAATGCCAACTAACCCATGCCATCAGCAAGAAATCTCGAAGACTTTTTGTTACTTTATTCTATGCAATAAAAATCTATAATGGGTTATTAGTCCTTTTGTTTTCTGCATTGAATTCATTCGAAAGGTCGGCTGCATCAGAATGTTTTATATTCACGAATTCGGTTATTCTAACGTTCCCTATAAAAAGCCAAATTCCTTTGTTTATGACATTGACGTTACCATGCTTTCCTTGTCAAAGAAACTTGCTATTGTTACATTTTGCAATTTGGAAGAGAAAGTTTTTACAGTTTGTCGTGTTGTATGTAAAATTTAAGCTAATAGCACATGGAAAGTATTATGTAATGGACAAACGCATTACCTGGACATACTTATGAGCAAAATCGCAAACTTCTATTATTGTGACATGCTTCATTGTACATAACGTCAGTAAATTTTGACAGTTTTGGGGACACTCTTTGTATATTGTATAATTTTAGTGCAATATCGTTAGATATTTTTAGTTCTAAATGATCACAAGTATTTCAATGCCACTGTATGTACAGTAAAGCATTCAAAGATCACAAGTACATTGTGTCTTTTATTGTAACAGACAGTGCCACGTGTAAATAGTGAATTCCCGAAGTACTACCAAAATTTACTTAAGTTATACAAAACAGACCATAGCATGGCTATGAGTGCGCAACTTATATGTAATCGGTCCCTTAGCTCACCCCGCGCGGCAATCTGCAGCGCGTAACTGCTGTGCAGGAAATCGTCGTTCCAGGCGATTTTTTCACGTCAATTTTCAATACTAGCAAATATTAACTCCTCGTAGAAAATTACACTTTTTAACCTACTTTCCGGAGCAAAGCTTATGAAATAATTTTCTATAGGCATGTGTGTGCGTGTGTCGTACCACTAAAACATTTGATACGTACTGCCTTATCAGTCTTATTTTGGTAGACCCATAATATTTAGCACTTTCATATGCTATGTTAACATTACGAAACTACTAAACCCATTCCGGACAACCTGTACTCGTGATAAACACTACCTATGATAGGCCATGCTAGTACATATGACTTCGATGTCTAAGATATGCATTTATAAAGTGGCAAGCGTGTAAATATTTTAATTTTTTATGTTTACCATGACATTCAAACTATTTAAACTAACTTAAATTTGGCATGCAGAGAATATTAACTATACGCATTTAACATAATCAAATATAGTTTCCTTTAGGTAACCTATTTACAAGTAAGTAATTAATTAATTACTAATAACACCTAAAAACTACAACAAGTGCTAGCAAATTCGGGACGCAGGTAATAATTTGGAGAGAAATATTAAAATATTAGTTTAAAATGTCTAAATCACTGTTTTTCAAATTTATGTGTTATGCGTGTAATTTATGTTATATTTCAAATTTTTAAATACTTTTGCCACACTTATTCAAAGGTATCATCTTCACGCACAAAATGTACTATAATGTTTAGTCTGCTCTTTTGTGAGGTAGTTTTCCATTAGAAAACAATTACCATTATGTCTCGGAAACTACTGCAACGATTATCACCCAGTATGTGATTTATGTTGTAATATTGAAAATAAAATATGTATATTTTTTAATTACCATGGAGTGACTTCAATACGATTGCCATTTAGGAAATTTTGGTCGTATTTTAGAATCTACCATTCAGTTAAAACCATCTCAACCAGGCTTATGTTAAAATGTATACAATTCGTGTATAAATAATTTATATGATATAATTATTATAGTGACAGGTAGTTTTTCGTAAGACACACTTCAATAGTTAATAAGTTTTATACCAAAATTTGAAAACAACAACGCTGATTGCTTACAAATTCGGTTTTGTACGTTTGATGTTGATATGTTCATGTTTTAAATTATAACATTAATGTTGATAAATTAATATTATCCTATAGGTTCTAAAGTAGCACATAGAATTTATTCAAATCAATACTAAAATGTAAGCGTTTTAGTTATATTGCTTATAACTATGATTGTTAAGAAAATTACCACAAATCGTTACTTAATAAAACGGCAGTATTTTTTGCGAAATTGTATAATGAACTTTGCACACATGTAAATTAAATGAATGGTAATTACCTACATCATATTTTTATGTCTACTTTAAAAAAACAAAACATTTTTATTGTTAAGTTTGTTATAAAAGTGTTTCTTTTACAGTGTCTAAATATGTAGACCTTAAATTGAGCCATAAAGTATGGCATCAGCAGCATAATACGATAACGTTTTTAAAAACATTTAGAATCTGTAACAACAATAATACATCGAAATAACGTCCGAGAAGCAAAGCACACACGGACCTGTCATGCAACTAAAACGCTAATGTTTTAATTTTGGTTTCGTGTCGTTAACTTCATTGTGCTTTCACAGTATTTTTTCTTGAAACAATATAACAGAACGATAGTTATTTAAGTCTTATAATAACTGATCAGAACTTTTGCCCTAGTAAAAATATTGCAATCTATAAACAAGTCATTTAAATTTTTGAATTATTGTAAAACTGCAAGAAAATTTTAATTTTTTAAAATTTGTTATAGGATGAAGTAAACAACTTAAGAGTCACCTACCTGGATCTGTTTTGTAATTTAGAGACTCAGAATCAAGGAAGAGATACTGATGCGTTTACCACTACATTTATATCAGCTGAAATGTGCTTAACTGACGCGCAGTTCTTCAGTCTTACCTATGGAACTATGGGGATTTAAGAGCAAATCTGTAATATTATAGCTGAAAAATTTGTTCATTAGGACCCTTGAGGGGTTTCGTATTAGTCTGGACACTAGCTTTTAAGGTACATCAGCGCGAAGAGCCATTTATAGCTGTGTACTTGGAAACAATGTTTTAACGCGCGCGATTTTTTTTTTTAAATTACTCACTAACACATTTCTGAAATGTGTTATTACTTCGTAAATCAGTGCAGTTAGATCATGTATAACAGTTTTGTGAAGAAAAAGAATAATGCATGATAATAACAACTCTTTGCAACAATTTTCAACAGCCAAGTAGGTGGGGTCCCTAATGTACAGCACTCTCATTAAAAACAAATTTAAAGAGTTGGTATCAACAATTTCGAGAGTTACCTTGTGTTACAAATGCGTGGGATAGAAGTGAAACTCTAAACACACACACACACACACACACACACACATATATATATATATATATATATATATATATATATATATATATATATATATATATATATATAATTTCTGCATGTCAATCACTGAGCAACTTTGGACGATGCATAATGCTGACTTTGTGGAGATTTTTTCAAATGAAACCAACTGCGTCGAATTATTTCTTGCGAGTAAAATGTGAGATTTAATTGCTACGAAATATACAATAGTAAATGAACCTGCAATACCAAAAATTTGATAAAATTATATATAAAAGCATTCTAGCTTAAGTGCTTGAAAATATTTGTGGCGGGAAAGAGACGTCTTTGACAGTTTCTTGCAATATGAGTTCGTGATTAACGGAAATGTTTAAACGTGTTCTGCACCGAAGAATTCGTAATTTTATAACTGTACCGAACACTATCTAATTCTTACACATTAATTTAATAGTAATTTCCCACAAGTAAATGTTTTTTCGGTTGCATAGTTTTTATACAAGCGCACGTCTAAATAGCGACATGACTATTTTCACTGCTTACCGAAAGTAAAAATATTCAGACAATACGAATAAAATACTTTAGACTGACATCAAATGTATAACGCTACGAAATCACACCTTTGTTACTTCACATAAAAATTATATTTAAAAACAGGTACTAAAAGATATGCAGAAATTTAGGTATATTCAAGAATTTTTTAATACAAATAATTTTACGAGAAATTACATAGATGACATTCCGTAGCTAAATACACATACTTTCACTCTAAATTGTTTCGTTCGTATTGTATGAATAGTTTTTACTTTGGGTAAGCAACGAAAACTATCATATCACTACTCTGACATGCGCTTTTACGAAAACTGTAGACCCCAAACATAATTTTTTTGTGCGAAATTACTATTAATGTCGTGTGTAAGTGTGGGACAGTGTTTGGCATACTTATAATGTTACAAATCTTTCGGTGCAGAGCAGTCTTAAGACATGTGCCATTGTAGCACTTTGTTGTAAGCGATAAACAATGAATCAAGAAAACAATAAAATAAATGAGCTGAGTTAGGATATAGTTAACATTGTTCGAAAAATAAAAAAAAATTAAAAAGTCGCATAAGGAAATACTTTGTAGTATCACAAAAAAAAAAAAGAATTCGTAGCTATTAAATGTGGTGGTTATTATTATTTTATCATTATTATTTTCAGTTTTCGATTTATTGCGTTCCGTTATCTGCTTTTCAAACTTTTTTTTGTAATTTTTCTTAATTCCTTATAAGAAACTTTCATAATTTTGTTTTATTTATGTGTGTGTGTTGACTGCATCCGACCTTAGCTCCTTCCTTTTATTGTTTATTTTGTATTATACTTGGTTTTCCTGTGAAGACAAAGCACAGCAGTAGTGAACGTCGAAAATGTGTTGTTTAATCGAGCTAGAGTTATGCGTGTGCAGGCATCAGAGACCTGAAGACGGTGAGCTTGCACTCGACGCTGGCCGAGCTGGGCATGGACTCGATGATGGCGGTAGAGATCAAACAGTCGCTGGAGCGGGACTTCGAGGTGTTCCTGACTCCGCAGGATGTGCGTGGCATGACGTTTGCCCGCCTCGCCGAGATAGCTTCTGCAGCAGCCGCAGACAGCGAGACTCCGGCACCGCAGGGTGGTGAGGCTGGCCCGGGCCACAATATAGGTGAGTTCCCTAGCGACATTCTACGTGACCCCTTTCCCTTCAGTTAAGCTATAAAATTATAATTTTAAATTTTTTTATGAAATATCGTTGGTTTTGTAGACGATACTTGTGAGTGCAGTTTCCTCTTTCAAAACAATGTTAGCTCTCATTGTTTTCTCATAATGGTGCGTCACAGTCAGAATTTGCTTGTTACGCAGCAATGCAAATAGTAAAAACCAGTCAACCTACTTAAATGAAATGATTCACTGTGAACTTACATCCCATGAGCTATGCAATATAACATTTTAAAAAATCCACAATGTCACACTTTGAATTATTTAAAAAATCACAGAAATACAGAAAAAAAATATACAACATTTCAACATTTTTTAAAATATATAAATAGGTCGTGGGATGTTTCTATATGTTATAATACATAGCACATGGAGTGTTATTTCACTGTGAATTATTTCACTTACATAAGTCAACTGGTTTTCACAATTTGCATGGCAGCAAAACATGCAAATTGTGACTTTTACGCACCTTCATGAGAGAACTATACCACGTAAAATTGTTTTGCAAGAGGAAATTGCACTTACAAGTATCGTCTACAAAATTAACACAATTTCATATAAATATGTAGGCCTAATTGTGACTTGGTCGCACTTGGAAACTATTAATGCGTTCAAGTACTTTTAATATTTTATATTTTAACAAAATAGTGAGTGAGTAAGTGAAGAGGTTTCGTTCACCACTTAACATCGAGGCCTTTAGCGCTGGTAAGAAGTGGCATGAGGTGAGTATGGAGCAGTGAGGAATGAATGAGCGGCGGAAACGGGAAATCTCCGAGTAAACCCGCCGACCAACGGCATCGTCCGGCACGATTCCCACATGCGAACATCCTGGGTCCGACCCAGCCGGTTTAACAAAATACTATTAGGTTCGTAGACGAAAATTTGAGTACAGATTCCTTTTACGACACAATTTTAGCTCGAATAGTTGTATCATAACGGTGAGTAAGAATCAAAATTGCGTGTAACGTTGCACGCAAATTAGTAAAACCTGTTGACTTACTTAAACGAAATAATTCACAGCGAAATAACACACTATGGACCACAAAATCTAATATTTGAAAAACTCACAGTGAACAACTCTTGTGTTTTAAAAAAAATTGCTAAGTTTGTAACTTTTTCCTTTATATATATAACATTCAAAATACTGTGTTGTGGGCTTTTAAATGTTAAGTTACCTAACACATGACATGTTATTTCACTGCGAATTATTTCGTTCGAGGAAGTCAATTTGTTTTCACAATTTGCGTGGCAGCGTGACATGCAAATTCTGGCTTTGACGTACCATTATGAGAAAACTATGAGAGCTAAAACTGTATCGTAAGAAGAAATTGTTGTCCCTAGTACCGTCTACATATCTAACACTATTGCATGAAAATGTAAAATTATAATTTTATACCACTTGAACCCGCTTAGGTGGCCGCCTGATGAAAGATGTGTTTGAGTGTGTGAGGCGAAATCGATGAGTTGCTGCGAACGAAGCGCCGACTCGTGCCTGTATCATTGATATTGCCTCTACGCCCAAAGTCGTAAATTCGCACGCACAGTGTTCCTGCTGTAACGTTTTTTCTGCGAGACTTGAAGCGGTGACTCTATACTTTTATTGAACTTGCCACTGTAGCAAAGTCCATTATATTTGTAGACCTCGCTTTCGAATGGAGCCTGTTCGTATGTCTTGATCATTTACCGCCCAAAAAGGCCGGCATTAACAAAGTTTGGGGGACTTAAAATGATTCCTTCAATGTGCTTGGTGTCTTAAAAATCATATTCTCAAGTAGTTTGAAGTAAGTTGTATCTTTCTAGATGAGTGTTGTAGACGCACTTCTTGTCACAGTGAAAATACGTAACCCCAAACACGCAACACACAGTTCGAGCGTGACTATTCATGTGAACATCGGCCGTGTCCTGATGAACTCTTCTCAAATTTATGAAATCTGAATTTTCATAGCACTGAAAATGTATCAGTGTTGTAACTAGTGTGTATTGAACGTACAGAAAGTGCAGTGTAAATAAAATGAAATTTAAATGCAATTTTAGTAACTTAAAAAAAGTTATTTATCTTTTCAGAATTAGTAGCCTGTATATTATATTTTAGCATTATTTGGGAATTCTTAAATTAATAAGTTTGATCATTCTATCAGTTTAATTTAATTTTTGAACATGTTCTGTCTTTTAAGTAATCATTTTTTTGGTATACTGGTTCCATATGCGATTGGAGTTTTTCAGGACAAAAAAATTATAGCCCTTGTACGTCTACAACCGTCATAACTACAGTGTTGATTATCATTCTCAGAGTGTTTACCATTTGCGTAGATTTGCATTATTCAAAAGCGTTGTACTGACTGCCTCTTTGTATGTGCAGAATTTGTTGATGTCGGACTCATGATGTCTTTGGTGGGCGACGAGGCATTAGCAAGCTTGCCGATTGTGGAACTACCTTCGGCCGTTGATCCTGCTGACAAGTCTGCCCCAGTCGTTATAATGCTGCCTGGAGTAGAAGGCATGGCAACTGTGCTGTCACCGCTAGCTGCTAACATGCTCTGCCGAGTACTCTGTGTGCAACTGAAATACGACCATTTCGCAGAGAGCATCGTTCAGTTGGCGGAAGAATTACTGCCGGTAAGAAGCCATACTAACTCTTCTCATGTAAATTTAAAACTGCATTAAAACTTAGATAAACGTATGTGATATACGGTGATGCAACCAGAAAGGAAGATGGCAATTACTCCATCGTTTTCATTCTCTCCTACTAAATATTTAACATTTTTTTGGTACTTTGACTTACCAATGTTTTAAAATATCCTTATGTTAAATGGTCTTTGAAATTCAAGACAACCGACTAAATTTACCTGCATAGTCCAAATGGGATGAAATACGTATAACAATCCTTTGGTGTCAAACTTTGAGTGGCACACAGTGTTCTTCGTCACAGCAAAAAAAAAAAAAAAAAAAAAAAAAAAAAAAAAAAAAAAAAAAAAACACGATATACTAAAATAAAATCTCGCATCATAGTGCTATACACTATTGGTAACCATGTATGTGTGCACGTGCTAAGTGATCAATATTTTCTCAAATTAAACTTGGTAACTCCGGAATAAAAATTCCTGCCAAGCCATTAGCCACGGAGATGTGAGTAGACGCACTTTTCTGTACAGATGGTTCGGGATAAAGTAAGAACTTTTCAAACCCTAGTTACTTTCTGCTTTTCAGATAACTTGTGTTTTCCATAGATTTTTAAATAATACAAACAAATCACTATGTGCAACATATAAATAGTGCAACGACTGTAGAGAACTCGAAAGTAAACTCTGAGCTCACAATGAGAATTATTTTTTAATTATTATTCTAGACAAGAAAATCTTCAAAATTTTCACTTTGTGGCGAACATGATTTTTTTCCCCTTTATCTTGAGCAATTTGTCAATTTTTGTGTCACCTTCATCGCGATCGAATCGGTAGTTTGATAATTTACTGATTTGTAAAGCCCCTGTAACGCTATAAAATTTTTCCATCTCATTGCTACAAAAAAGCTGGTAAATGAAGTTGGAATATAGTGACATAAAAACGTCACTGCCGTGACCGTAATTATAGGAAGACTTTCGTTACCAATAAAAATTTGCAAATTGGAAATATTATAAAGTTTCTTGGGTATTGGATGGCTCAACCAATCAGAATCGCCCCTTCTAGGAATGGAAACGGCATCATAATCTTAATTCCCGCACTATTTTGCATTGAAACGAAAACATTTTAGGTAATAATTTTTACAGTAATATCATAACTAATACATAATACAACATAATCCTGAAGTAGACAATGTCACACAAGATCCAATAAAATAAACTGAAAGGATGTTAGTCTGCGTACCAGATTTCTTACCATTAATAAAATTTTGAATGATCTTTAAATTTATTTTGTTCACTAATTTTGCAACAAAGTAATTCAAAATAACCCAGCAGTGTGACAGTTCTTCGAACATATTTGACAGTAATTACACAGCTTTATTTGATAGAAAAATCTTATGACAGCGTTTCATGTACATGTTGCATTCATAGTTACTATGTCAGAAGTGATTTTGTGGTATAAATCAGATAAAAATAAATGCAGTAAGAGAACATAAAATGATCACATGGTCTAAAATTTGTATTATGTAAGACAAATTATTAATTGGCAGATTTTTTCTGTGGACATGCTCAAAAAAAGATTTTGTTAACATTTATTTCAGCTCGTAAAGGAGAATTTACCAGCTGGTAAACCTTTCTACATAGTGGGCTACTCGTATGGTGGAATTATAGCCATGGAGATCATATCTTGGCTAGAGGCAGAAGGCCGTAAAGGAAAGTTCGTGCTAATAGACAGCTCCCCGGATTATCTCAAGGATCTTGGTAAAAAGCAGATTGAAATGGGAAGTGACGATCTTATGCAGATGAACTTGCTGATGGAAATTCTCAGTTTCATAGCTCCTCAGTCAGCCAGTACCTTTGGAAAGGTAAGCAAAAACTTGCCAGCTTAAGTACTTAACCACTTTTAAATTCATTCTCCCAAACATAAAGTTTAAAGTTTCACTGTAAAAAATTTGGTTGTTTTACGTTTTCGTGTGTGTAATTTTACACACAAATGAATAGATATATTTTATAGAAGGTTGGTGTTAAATTACACTTTTACATATAAGCTTCAAAATACACACAATGAAATACTAACAGCCATGTGTTTAATTAAAGCGATGTCACTGTGTTAAGACATATTAATATTGTAAAAATACATGATTTTTAGTCAAGTTTTACAATGGAATACACTGAGAAGAAATTGAAGAAAATTTACTCTACACGTAACCGAAGCTAATTACCTCTACCTTGAAGGAAAAACTACTGTACATATGTAAGTGAATTTTACAAATCCTGTAATGTAATTTTTCGTTACAAATTGGCGCAGGCCCTCTATTGCAATTTTACATAACCCGTGTACAAAATTTACGATTCGTCTGTGTAGAAAATACACAAACATGTAGAAATTTCCACCACATGTTCGGAAACCAGGTTTCCGCACAAGGTTGGGGACCCCATACACTCTATGAGTAAATTTAGACACTTTTTACAGTATGCATGTAAATTTACATGCGTGAAAAACAAGCAAATCAATTAAGTATATCGTTTGTTACAATTTTTGACGTATTTAGAGGAAGCTCCTAAATTAATATTTAAAATTATTATTTTGCACATTATCTTAACATATTACTAGTACATATCAAGCACAAATTGTTAAATCTTCTATGTATTCTTGAATGAATGCCACAACAAGAAACCGAACGCGTCGTAAGTTGATTGTGGTCAAGTGGTTTCAGTGTCTGATTTCCGCTACGAGGATCGTGGGTTTGAACCCACACGATATAAAGAAACTTTAGGTGACTAAACCATTGCTACTAAATAGTATATCGCAAAGGTTTTAAGTGAAATACGAAAAAATGGGGAATGCATATTTAAGGTTCATGATAATGACACAGTAGTATTTTAAACAAGAATTCTGCTTATATAATATGCAAGGGAATACATTTTTAAGTAAGTCTTACTATACCAAAAAAATTCGAAAATTTAAAATCCACATTTACTTTTTTATTTAACAAAACTTTATACAAAATTACACCTACAGTGGCATGGTTGTATTTTTACCGTGAAATTATGGTAGCCTAGTAACACACAAACACGTGTTGGGGCAAAATTAAACCAAACAGTAGTGGAGACACTGTTGCCACGTAAATTTGTGTAAAATTTCACACAGTTTTTATAGCGTTGGGATGGTGAGCTTAATATTACTTCGGTAAAAGTGTAAAAATATTGTTTTGTAACTTCCTTTAATAACTAGTAATAATGTTGGTAGTGTGTACACACACACACACACACACACACTTACACACATATCTATTTTTTTTTCACGCCATATCTACGTCTATTTTTTTTTTGGTGTACACACTAACCGATCTGAATTATAAATAGCTACCTTAAAAACAACGTGAACTACCTACTACGATAATACGATAATACTTTTTTCAGTGTCTCGAAAGGTTACATTTGTGGTTATTCAATATTGTTAATAATTAAATGTATTCTCCGTCAACTATAATTTATAGATGCCGTAAACCGGAATTACTTTGTGACAGCTAGGGGTAACATTGTGCCACACAGAATATTTAATTTTGGCCGTTTAATAAAGAACTAAGAAAATTGGCATGGATGAACTAAACGTGAAATTTTATTTAGACAAAGAGTCCCTTAATTCTTGCTCAAATGACCTCAAAGCTACTCACTTTGAACCCTGCTGTCACAAAGAAAACACGGTTTACTGTAATATAAAAAACGTCGCCTCCGAGGGTGTTGTATCCGAGTGGTTGTTGATGTCCCCTTATATTAAAAGTGAGGTGGTTATAACATCTTTAGACAGCCACATTAATTCTTTACAAAATTCATTATAAACCTGTGGATTTGCCCAACGTCGTCTAGCGTTACTCATTGCGACTTGTTGCAATGTGATGTGTAATCCTCGCATATGCCCTACACAGTTTTGTTGTACATTAATACTATAACAAATACAGGTAATTTTGGTAGGTATCTGAGTCATAAATAATTTTTTTCGAGATTATCGTGTCCACTTTTTTTTTTATTCTTTACTAGTATATTCTAAACAACCTTTTCACAGTTAGGTTTAGTTTATTATAATAAATGGTTAATTCATTTCTTAAAATTGATTTCTTTATTCTAATGTTTGAAAGTTGGTGAAGTCAATTTGAATAGCATTAGCTAGAATGTTTTCATTTTATTGTGGTATTCAATTTACTGAGAGTAACGTAACTTCAGCGAGATCATATAGTCAAGCCAAAATATGTTATGTCCACCGAATCGTAACTAACTTCGTACGCTCTAAAATTGGTTTTCAATGACTTTACTTAAGTCCAAATAATACGGTAAAGTTTCCAGAAATAAAGATACGGACACAAAGTACACAGTATCAGAAAACCCTTTATTGAGTTTACGAAAGTTACTTTTGAAATCCTTCATTTTTCTTTAATAATCATTTAACTTTATGTAAACGTGTCACCAGGGGGATTGGCAGCACACCTGTTTTGGTAGTTCGCGTAAGGGCTGCTGACGTTTTAAGTCGCAGCGATGCCTACCAGGGATATCGTTGTTACTGAATGACTCTTACTAAAGGTCACCACAGCATGGACATTTTATACCCAGAGCATTATACACATGTCAGCAGACACGACGATTATCACACATCCAGGAACAATTACAGGCGTGAGAAAATCACCTCCGTACTCCTTCCCGACAGAGAAACATTAACATGCAGTTAAGATAAAAAAAACAATCCATTACCCACCAACACCGAACAGTGCATGTGTACACCGCGCTCACTAACCTCCACACATCCCTCGCATTTCCGAGGCACACAGCTGCTCAGCTCTGTCACCTGACTTCTCCTCCATTCTCCACCGAAATGTGTTGCCTAGTTCACACGTCACGGCTCCTAACCCATTACCCATGCAACCACGAACCACTCTATGGTCTCAGGCACACAGATTCCATTGTACTTCTTCACCATATCCACTCCACCATGCGAAGCCCCATCTGCATGTCCACACGACCCACAAGTCACTGTCCCATATCAGCAGCTGCATGCCCCTCTGAGTATAAGCATGATACTGTATTCATTGACTGTTGTTAAAAATAAGCCACAAATTTAACTGATAGGCCAAGACGGCCATGAAATCCCACGAGATAACGGGCTTTCAATACGCTGCAATTATTTCTACTCTTTGTTCGTATATTAACTTTGCCAATACACCTGTATGCATTTCAGTACATAGTCCCAAAAAAACTTAAAAACATCTCCCTGCAGAATCATCTTTTAACTAACCCACTTCTTTCTGATTGGTAAAATAGTAACTGTAATGAATAGGAGGGTAGTCGGGGGTATCCATCTCAGCCATACAGACCGGATGGACAACCAAATCGTCATATACAACTTTCAAGTGTATCTCTTCGAGGAAGCTGTCCGTGTCAGTGGATAATGATTTTGTATTCCTGGTTTACGATGTCACAATGTAAATTATTATTTACAGTCTTCTAATTAAAGTATAAATTACGAAATGTCTAATGTAACACTGAACAGGAAAAACTGATACAATTTAACTGCTAACATTACTTTAACAATTCTAGATCCATTCCGAATTGGAGAAAATTCCGACATGGAAAGGACGCCTGGAGTATTTCTCGGCTCTTGATGTTCACCAAAATGTAAACTACAGCAGGGAATATTTGTTTTCGATTGCTACATCTATGTATTCACGCATAAAGTGTGTCCTGGACTATGAGTATGGCACTACCAAACGCAAAATTGCTTCAGAAACTATCCTTCTGAAGCCAATCGTAGCGGGTCGAGTCACTGAGGAAGACTATGCTCTATCTAAGGTAACATTTTTGCAAAATGTTTCTTTGTTATTTGTAGCTTTCACTTTATTGAAAAACAGAACACATACAGAATTTTTTTTTGTTTATATATGTATTTGTTACTATAACATTTCTATAGCTTCATATTCACTATGAGAAAAACATTACTACTTGCGCTCGTATTATTTAATATACTTGTCCACCAAAATGAAAATAACTAAACTTGGTATATTTTGCTGTTATCCTTCTATTGAGTTAAAAGTTCACAAATATTAGTCTGCATGCCATGTCCAGAGATAATTACATAGACGAAAGAGCGAAAGTCGTATAAAAATATTTTTAAGATTTTCAAAAATCGTCGAAGTTTTCACTTCAATATTCTGTGGCAAGTCAAAAATAAAAAAAAAATCGCAGTTTACTAGTTTAAAGATCTTGCAAACCGAATAATATTCTACGTTAAATGTACAGGGCCGTACCAATATAGACCTCAGATTTATAACAGACAAGAAATTATCTATACATTTTAAGTTAATCAGGTACAGATAACCTAGTAACTGTAAACCAGTGCATACCAAATTAACAGAATCTATAAACTTTTTTGAGGGAACATCTAACCGAGAAAATAGTTATACTTCTGTCCGTGAAACAAGAGACTTCATGCATTAATCCTTTTATCATGGTGCAGCAAAATATGTCGGACATTCTTTAAGCAATTCGAATTGGCCACGTAAAATAAACATTTAGTTAAAACAAAGTAGAATAGGTTATCCAAATAATAAAAAGACATATCGAAAACAAAAATTTACCGTATTAGGGCCTTAAGAGATGTAAGGAAGTAGGTCTATCTGTTACAGTACTGAAGATAAAAAATGCATTTTTACCTTCCAATGCGGAGTTTAAGGAGACATTAGTAACATCTGCAAACAAACTTTATTAACTTCTGAAATTACATATCAATTATAAAAATGTTAAGAATTTATTGTCAATTACAAACGACAAATCAACATAAAATAAAATTCTAACTAAATTTCTGAAAGAAAGATTTGCGAAAAGTTTTACTTACAGTAACATAAAGTGCTTAAAAGCTGTTTTTTTTTTTTTTTTGTTTTAGTTTCTTATTCTTTTAGACGACTCCGTCTATAACATTTGACCGCAACTTGAGTCTATTTTTGTTTGTGAAGGGAATGCAATGTCTCTGTAACCAAAATTAAAGTTTTAAGTACTGTCTGAATATGAAAAATTTGAACAGGTTTCCTTAGCAAAAATAATTGTTAAAATAGAAAATTAGAAAATATTTCAAAAGTCACTTAGTAATACTGCTATAATAGTACTAGAAAGATTTTTCTTGACAAAGTTTTGTTTAATGTTTTCTTACATGAAATATGATTGTTCTCTTTTGCAGTATTTAAAAGACGTTAAGGTGTACGACGTTGAGGGCACTCACAGGACACTCCTGGATAATAAGGAATCTGCTGAGATTATTAATAAATTTTTTATCGAAGCTGTTGATGAAGAGAAGAAGTAATAACGGTGCCAGATGTCAAACAGAATCCCAAATGTGCCACATCGTACGTTCATCAAACTTTTCGTCACGAATTCTCGGCTGCTTAAATACGTGCCGAATTGAAATTTCGATAAAAGGAAGATGCTTTATTACATTCGTGCATTAAATTTGTGAAAAGATGCAGCATTCAGAAATATCTTAAATCATTCGTAGAATATATTTTTATTCCAGAAAAAATTTAACAAACAGCAGTGAGAAATATGTGAAGTTAGCAAATGTACGTGTCTCAAAACCTGGAATAAGGCATCCCTTTGTACTTGAAATTTCAGCAGGTAATAACGCTATCCATCCTGTCACAAAATTATTTTACAATACAAAGTTCTTGATAAATTCAAACGAAATGTATTATTTATATGTAATATTGGAGTTTAGCTTTTCGAGTTTTGTTCATATCGTGTTACAGAATTAACAAATATAAATTTCTTATGGAAATATGATGGATTAAATTGTGTATTAAAATTCAGTTTTATCCCTCATAGAATAAAATTTCTACTGCAGTATAAAGGTACTTTTTTATGTAACAATGTTAATATTTTTTTAAAGCGTGTTATACGTAAGCAGGTCAAGAAAATATAAAATGTAAATATTAGGCTCAAACTTTTCAATGAAAGGGTTTTTTTTTTCGAATAAGTACTTTATATCTAGTCTAATTTCATACTACAGATGTAATTTGCGCGAAATGGTTTTCAGTGCAGAACTTCTTTAATAAGTAACTGCTTACAGTGATGAAGGCACAACGATGTATCGCTGTAGCCAATAAATGTGACAGTCACGAACAATCTACCCATCCAGTCAGCAGACATATCGTCGTGATTTTGAATCGCTAGCATGCTTTAATGGGGACAAGTCCTGTCATATTCGAAGCATGGACTGACTAATCATGTGGCTATAATAATATTCTATAGTTGTACTACGCAAATTTAAAACAAATGCAAATTATTATTAATAATTTATCAATAAATCACAGCGCATCATTTTTAGTTGGAGAAGCAAACGATGGAACTAGTTTTCACTGTAGCATGTGAATTCTCCAATGATCCTTATATTACTCTTGTGCACATTGTTGATCCCGTCCGAGGTAAATGTGAATGCGTCAGTAGATAACGTTGTACAAAATACTTTACAATGGGCTATAAGTTAATGAAAAATGTTGAGGTATGAAGAACTTTCTTTTGTGTGAAGGCACTGCACAGATTATTCATGAAAATGCATTGCTCTCCATTCAGGTGTTCATGAAACACCGAAGTCTGTGAAGGCCAGTTGTGGTACTACAACGATAATTCTGAACAATTGTTAGTCATGCTGCTCATATTGTTGTTGATGACATCAGTCTTATGCCAAATGAGCGGTAGTAATGTTAACAACTTTTGCGTAATGTACAAATTGTACGATGGGGGCAGTGGCATCCTTACTATTTAAGGGAGGAGGAATGCATGAAAATTGGTTTTCTTGCTAACCGATAAGAGGAAACCTTTAACTATAATAGTCGTGTTCTACACAAATATTATGTTGTGGAAAGCAAACATATGTTCATACTAGTCACCCATTTTTATGCATTTTGAGTACCAATTTGATAGAAATGTTCTGTAAATATTTTTAAAAAGGTAGAAAATCTACATACAAATCTTTACTTCATATAAACTGTACACACAAACTAGCTCATCAAAGATAGTAAATTAGCATTTACACTCAATACAACAAGGAAATATAAGCATACGAACTGTAGGTAGTTGTTTTACAAAACAGTGGAGTCTTCGAGGCCCTTTCAGAGCCACTTGGTCTAATGGTGTTAAAATTTGCAAGGCCATGTAACATAGTTTCACTCATTATGTTTTTCAAATAATCCTCCTTTTTTTTTATAAAGTCTTAAAGTCGAAACAGATAATAATGGAAAATTTTTTAAAAGAAATTGAACACTTTGCGAAAATCTATTAACACAAACGTTCAGTGCGTCGGCTGCATTTTTGGGGGTGAAATTTCTTTAACGGCGGATGTGCTAGGTTTAAAATGTGTGACACTGAAATTCGTTGTGCTACGACTCGAATTCGGATGTCAGAGTCTTCAACTTCACAGTATCCAAATCAGTTTTGTAGGATTTTGCTAACGGTTTTAACGTTTTCTGTATATATTTTAGAGGGGGCTGATAATTTTCTGGGAGCACTAAGCCCTAGCTCCCCCCTTAAGCCCTATACACAATTGAAAACTTTAGCATTTGACTTTAACATTTTACTTTACGATAGCTTTCAATACATCGCTTCTTATGGAGTCGTACACAATGGCGTCGCCAAAGCTAAAGTCATGCAGCCTTGACTTTACGTTTCCGATAAACTGAAATCTAAAGTCTAATTCAAGATGGCCGTTCGCAAATAATCAGCTGATTATGCATGCTATGGGAGATGCAAAGCAAAGTGGCTGACATCTGGTGGTGAACTTCCGAACCTTCGGAATGGTGATACAGACTGCAGACGCTATATTGTACACGTGTGTAGCGAAGCAATTTAATGTCTATAAATAAATATTAGGTGGCAATAGCACTGTTCTCCGTTGTAAAAATTAAAGAGTTTTATTAAAAATATGTATCTATATGTATATAAAGATCACTGTCGATAGGTAACAATATAAAAATATCGTTACGACTACGAGTGTTGTCATTTTCACACATCGCAACTTCTGCCAAGCTAATTATAATCATATTGTTACAAGTTTGAGACATAAACTTCATATGTGGGCAATTCCCATGGGTTCTTTGGGATAGAGGTCTATAATTACAAATAAAAGAGTTAAATTAAGTACTGGATTTAATAGCTCACAAAGCTACGAAATACACAAAACAGTAAACAACTAGAACTCTCACAACACAATTAGTTATGCACACAATTACTCCTGTGTCACA
>PNEQ01004253.1:9403-33744 GCA_003012365.1 Medauroidea extradentata
ATATTATTTATTTACTATTAAAGAGACACGTCATAATCCTGATCTGAATTTTGTTTTATAATAAATACAGCATTTGCTTTCATGTAAATTTTAAGTTTTAATATTTTATTTTATTTATTAATGATTTAAAAGTTTTATATCTTAACTTCCGTAATAAATAATGTGCGGGGTACCCCTTTTCCTTTTATCTATACTATCGTTTGCACATAATTTTAATAATTAATTTAAACTATTCATATAGGCTTACATGCCTAATTTATTTCAATGTTATTTATAACTTATCTTGTTTGTTGCCATATCTGAAAAAAAAAACATTTAAATGAGAAATTAAATAAATAAAATTAATTTCATTGTTTAACAAACCACAAATCAACGTCTTACTATTTATAATTGTTCCTCTGGGCGTTTTAACTAATTTTGAGTATCTAGTAAGGTTAAGTTATATTTTCTAAACACCTTACATTTTTCTTTTTTAATTCTTTTGTGCGGTGTGCTTGTGGCCTAGTCGTCCTTCTCAAGTGTTTATTTTGTGTGTTTATCGCTTTTATTTGTATGTTTGTTTGTCCTGTTCTTTTGCTTTTTTTTGCCACTTTGTTTCTTTTTTTTTTATGCGTGGCTGTTTTGAACAGGAGTTTTGTTTAGCGATTATAAACACTTGAGTGTATTGCTTCCATTATATTAATTTTATTTTCTCACCGAAGCACACCGGCACACATATATACATACATGTATACGTACATATATAAGCATATATACGTACATATATATACAAGCATATATACGTACATATATACAAGCATATATATGTACATATATACATGCATATATACATACATATATATTATATATACACACATATACACATTATATATATACACATATATATACACATATATACACACCCTTACCCTAACACACAGCAAATTCAATGTATAAGTTTTAAATTTTGTTATTTTTAATAGATTTTGAAAACAGCTACCTCACGATAATTACGTGGAACCAAACAACAATAGTTGTTTATAATATGGTGCCTTAAAAGTTGACATTCATTGCAGTGTGTGTGTAATTCGGACTGCCAAAGACATCTTTTTACGCTGTCTCGAACATATTAACGTCGTTACAGGAATATTTAACTACTTGTGAATGAGTACTGGCATCTATGATATTGTACACAATATGTTAGTAATGCGTTCGCAAAATAAAATACTCTTTCCATAAAAAGAGAAAAATTAATTCCATCGACAGCTAAAACCTTTAACTGCCGAGGAAAATTTTTTTCGGCTATTTGAGTAAATTAAAACAACACTACTCATTCAAAAGTTGTTCAGTATTTCTGAAACTTCTTTTGTATGTTGATGTATTCGTGTGTGATAATAAACAGCTTGAAGTAAGGTTTCACTGCTGGCTTCCGTCATTACACACATTGCAATTCAAGCTCCCGTTTTCGCACATTTTTTATTATGAAGGCATCGTTCTATGAAAAACAATCCTTTAGCTACAATTAGCTACAGTGTGATTTTTCAGGCCTCTCCAATTTAATAGAGTAAAAAATATCATGCGATATTTATTTATAAGCAAACATTTCTTGTTACGTTACAGAAATGCTGTATTTTATTTTAATTTCTATGTACACTTCCAATTTACAGTCGCGAAATTGTTTAAGGCCAGCAAATACCAAACATATTTTCATTTCACATCGTACCCGTTCCTGGAGTTTAATTTTCTATGAAAATGTGTGTGTTTCTTATGCGCATTGCATTATTCTTGTTTTGGAGTACGTTAGTGATTAAATTACACAGTTCGGTACGATTATGCGGTAGACACCAGTTAACCCCCCTCCCCACTCCAGGACCGGCATACTTTACGAATTATAGAATATATTTTTATGATATTCCTTGCGGTACAGGTATTGACAGGTACAGATTTTTTTCGCAAAATATCCCCAAAAATAACACCTCTGTAGGTAGTAAACCCGCATGATATATATCATGCCGCTAAAATGTAGTCGAGATGCGACACGGCAGTATCCGATACTACGGGAAAAGTAGCGACTGGATAGTTGGAGCTGGGAATTTACAGCTGCCGTTATTTTGGGTCTTGCCTCAACAGCAGTGTGAGTACCTAAGCGGCGAAAACTGGGAGCGCGGGCGAAGTTCATACAAGCGCGTAGATGCATCGCTGAGTGTTATCTATACTTTGTCTCTTGTTGAACATGTACGGTACACAGGCTGTGTGATGGAGTATGCTAATCTTGTATGATGGCAGCTTATAAAGAAAGTTCAAGTCGAAAGATGTGTTCTAAATTTTTCTATAAAATGGGAATAAAACTTCGACGTTATTATTACCTCAAAAAGTATTTTGATATTGATTAAATTACTTCAGAATTTTCGTTCCTTAACATAATGCAGTAACAGATTTTTTTTTTAATAAATGAACTTTTATCTTCGGTTTTTAGAACAGTGTTACAACATATTCACTAGACGAACAAAAAATTGAAAACATGTTTTCTACTTACATTATCTTAGCACAAAATTTTCTGAATTTATTATTGTTTGCTATCTTGTTTTAAGACCTCAGTAAGTGTAACGTTGCAGTTATTTAAGTGTAGTAGGCCTTTTGAAGTGCGACACAAATGTTTAAATATAATATGTTAGCAACAACTATCAACGGTCCTTACGTAAACTATGTTTTGCTCTTGTTTTCTAAATATTAAATGAGACGTTAGAAATATTATTCTCTGTAAAGTATATTGTCAAACGCTTCTGATAAATATAATATTTTCCCCTCCAGTTATACACATTCGAAGTGTATTGTATTTTGATATGCTTAGTGAACTAGGAGAAGGTATTAAAAGATAAGACCAGTGTGTATGTATTTAAGGGGGAGTGTTAGACAATTTCATTGTGTTTTCAGTTTTTGAGCGATAACGTTTATTCAAATTGTATTATCTAATTTTTCTCTTCGACAAAGCATAGGATAAATTTTTGTTAAAATAGTTGACATAAATAATAATGAAAACTTAAATTAATTTGTCATGCAGAATCATTGCAAGAGAATTCTTGAAAGTTAACAAATAATTCTCTTGCAATGATTCTGATGACAAATTAATGAAAAATTCCATTATTGTTTATGTCGAGCAGTTTACCAAGAATATATCCTATGTATTGCCGAAGATAAATTTTTGATAATATAATTTAAATAAATGTTATGGCTCAAATCAGAAAATACAATAAAATTGTCTAACACTCCCCCTTAAGTTACTTAACCAAGCGTCAGCAAAAACAATGATGATCCCACACATTTCACTTTAATTCTGTTTCGTCCAACTGTTAATTTTAGTTTACTCTAAGTTCCTGAATAAACATCCTTCGGCATGTTATGAAAAGAGATCGCTTAAGAAGCAATTTTTGAAGTTAAAACATTGAATTGTTTTTACTTCAGAGAAACCTTCCACAAGTCGGAAAATGGTTGGGAAGGGGGGAGGGAGGGTGGAATGTGTAAACACAGGTCCGTAAACAGTTATTTACTACAATTCGTAATGCCATCGCAGTTGCAGTATGTTAGTTTATGTAGAGTACATGACTACGTGTTCAAGGCGTACATTGTTCGATGATTAGGTCTAAACAAAAATCCATAAAAAATACAATGCAAAAAGAGTGCTCGAACATAAAATAGTACGTAATTTAATTTGCCAGAATATTTTATTTACTTTCGCATACTTGTTCAGATAAGCATACATGACAACCTAACCTAACAGAACGCAACCCAACCAAACAAAACTCAATCGAATCCAAACAAACATATTCAAACCTAATGTAAAAGAAAACTTAACGTGAATAAACCTAACCGTAACTAATCCATCTTGATCCAACCGAACCTAATTTAATCTAACCCAATTCTAACTAACACATTCTACCCAAAACTAACTTAACCTAACCCAAACTGGTGCGATTTCAGGAAACCATACAAAACCGTCATCAGGATGGCCGGAACCGGAGTTCGAACCGGATCCTCCTGAATATGATGCAATATTTAAAAGAATTCTGCACTATACTAGCGACGCTTTCTGTTAGTGTCCAGACGTGTATTTCTAAGACAATTGCCAGTACCTTGGCCGCCACATTCCCCTGATCTAATCAAGGTATACTTATTTCCTCTACGACTACACGAAGTCGTTAGTGTACGACACTCTCGCCTATCCAATAATGTTCCTTATCGCGTGCAACCATGCCACTGATGCTCACGTTTGAACTGCTCACGACGTTGTAACTACAAGAACTACCATTTATTGCGAGTCGCCCATCATACTTCGATTCCAAGTAGCAATGGAACGAGTAGTTTCCGATGCCAGGTTTGTACGAATTCATTTTTTTTTTTTTTTTTTTTTTTTTTCAATTCTACCGGCCCTCGAACATTGTAACGCGAATCGGATCACTCTGGAGTTTGTGCAGGCAACATAATTATATTTCTTTCCGTTTTTAACAGAGGTACAGTTCCCACGATTTTTTTACGTTAGCGTAGTGACACAATTCTGGTAGGCTACTTCTGGTGTCTCAAGTCATTGGGGAGTCGTGAAGTAGGCCAAGGGGGACAGGGGGGGGGGAGACGCACCTGATACACTTGGCTGGAGCAAGTGGCTCCCGTGGCGGTGTACGACCAATCGACGGAGAGGGAGAGAGGAGTCCAGAAATGCGCGATCGATGTCGTCAGCTGACGAGTAGCTCCAGCCCTTCCGACGCCAAACCCGCCCGAAGAGCGAGGAGGAGGGAGGGCGGCCCATTATTGTGATTGGACGGCCCGTGATCGCGCGCCAAGAAGTTGATTAACGTGATTGCCGAGTGGAATTTTGCGTGATGTCTCTCGGCGTCGCCCGCCAACACGTGACGTAGAAGCAAGCAGAAGGCAGGGAGATATACCAATTATTAACAGAGGAAACCATTTTTTAAACGCGCACGGAGATACCTATATTCCTCTGCCGTCTGTGTACATTCTCCTGCGTCTATGACCAGTGGCTTGTACAGAGGGGAAGGGGCATAGGGGTCACGGCCCCACTCCCGAGACAGCTCCAAAAATATAAAACCAAATAAATGCAGAGTAAAATTCTGAAAAGATTACCTCATACTTTTCCTAGAGTTATGTAAAAGACAACACAACATTAACAACACAATCATTTGTTGCAACAATGTGGAAGCAGAAGTTTAAATTAAAAATGTACATAGTTCATTCGCCGCCATGTGAGAGTTGTAGTTTGTAAACAAGAGTGTGTGATACTAGTATAAGCGGTAAGGGGTGTACAAGCTACTATCCAGCGCGCGCTGCTAAAGCGTGATGAGAGTTAAAGTACTGTGTAATCACTTATCGATCGTAGATCTTGATACATACATTGCATGTTCGGTATTATAATTATATCTACAACACGCGCAACATGAATGATAATTGCATTTAAACTTCGCATAATGTCTATAAAATGGTTAATGTCTGTATATATCTCATGTCACGGATTTCTTACAAGTATGATGTAAATATCGTTAATGTGGAATGAATGTATTTAAAAAATTATTTTACGGGTTTCATACACAATACAGATGGTTTGATTATAACGAGGGCTTTGATAATGTTAATAAACGTCTACTGCTAAATGTTATATTTGTCTACTGCTATGTGCAATATGAAGATTTCATTTCAATTCCCTGTATAACTTTATTGTTAAATAATTATTGCGTTACTTTATTATGTTTTGATTGTCGTTTTACATGTTATTGTTAACGTTCACGAATAGTTACAATATGTGTCAATATTACTGTCGATAATTTTACATTTGTTCCATAGCACATTGGTATGACATTGTCGTCTACCTGAGAAAAAGGATTTTATACCCGGATTTCTGCATTGTTTATCGTGCTGGACGATGTAGCTATTCAAAGAGATATATCGGGGTCCATCATTCTTCTCTCATTCACCCTCATAGGTTCCCACGACTTTATGTGTTCATACTCGCCTGAATACCACCAGTTCCTGCATGGTTTCCTACGCTCAATACCTGTCTGCCACTACACTGCCGAGAATTCCGCGCACACCTGTTTACAAGCTGCAATTACGTGAACATTGTGTGTTTGCATTGACAGGCCTTACCTCGATCACGTGCATGTGCTTCGCGCGCTCCCACTTAAACGCGAATAGACAGTAATTTATTTTATATCACAACGACGGTTTTCTATTTTAAAGCATAATTTATCCTTTAAAATAGGCTATTACCATTTCTTATAGGGTACGTCGTCGACATCATCATCAGTAGTTTGCAAATTTATTTAATAGCACCGTATTGCACCTTAAAATCCAAATTTTTCCGGGGATGGGTGGGGGCGGACAACCCTTGATTTGGCTTGCGGAGTGGGTATACCTATGTTTTAAGGCATAGCCGCCTCCAGGACGCAGTGCTGGATCCGCCTCTGACAGTATAGTCCGTCTCTTATAAGAATAATATTCTATGACAAAAATTATGTTGTAATTTCTTTTTACAGCTCATGCCATGAAATAAACTGTGTTGTCCTCTGCAACAAATGAATCTCGCGACAAACACAAACAGCTGCCGCTAGAAATGTAAAGTTTATCAAAATTGAAAGTTTTTTCCTGTTGAGATTGGTACACATTACAGTCTTCGGGATTCTCAAAAAATAGAGTTCTTACGCGAGACAGACTATATATAGTCTGCTCACAGCAAAGGGACACTTTCGAAGAACGTCTAGTCAAGTACAAAAAAATATACTTTGATACTTGATAAACAAGTCATCGCTAAAAACATCAGTTTAAAGTTATAAGCTTCTCAAAACAAATTTGCTAAAAAACATTGGAGACAACAGCTTTTGCCAACTATTTTAGCAAAACCTTTTCTCGAATTACGCATTTCTGAAGAACAACTTCTAACGCTGTAATCTCAAACATTTTACTCCGATGCAAGACATAACGCATCTGGTAAGCTGAACATGTGTTGAAATCCAGCAAACAGTCAAGTTTTCCCGCAATAAATCATTATCTCTACTTACGCGTATATTATTTGAACTTAAAAAAAAAAAAACTGTAATGTAGATGACGGCGATAAAGTGTTTTCATTATAAAATTACTGTTGCATGTAGTTAATTATTATAGAAGGTGATATATCGTGGGAAAAGTTGATAATTTACTAGGCTTCAATGTAATGTATTCATTTCTTACGGTTTTATTTTGTTACTGGCGAGTCTCTATTTGACTGGGCCAATGATAACTCTGGTGAACTACTGCTGAGCGTCTGGGATTCGTCTGTAAAGAACTACACCGTGGCACACAACCGGCGGCCAGCAATACATGGCGCAGTACGCTACACAGATTTGTAGAATACGCCGGCAGAAAACATTCTCGCGATAAATCACCTTCTCTATTAATTACATATAACGTCTGATTCGACGATTAAATTGAAGCCTGCAACTATCTCAAAAGAATACACATAGCGGGTTGAAAGGTTGAAGAGAAAAAAATAGAAAATGTGGGGATCTTCTTTGGCTATCATAATGTTAATTTCGCTGCATATACAAGGTGGAAATTTAACTAGGAGACCGTTAAAACATTAACATTAATACATTTACGGGCACAGGAACCTTAGTCAAAAACTCGAGTGCATAGTGTTTTTCTTAGTTATATTACAAAAAAAAAAAAACTATTTCACAAAAAAAATTTGTAGCACTACAAAATAATTTATTTCTCGAAAAAATCGTTAGTACAGCAATTTTCCTGTTTGTTTACACATTATTACACTATTTTTCTAGGCAACTCTGTTTTCGTAAACTATATAAATATTGTTTCAAATGCCATGAAATTAAATTTCGATAACTATAGAACTAAAAAACAGGATACCGAAGCCGGTTTTTTTACGTCAAAGAACCATTGCGTCATCCTATGTATTCGTAAAGGCATAATAGAAATTTTAACCCATCCTAAGTGAGGGTGCGGTATGCCTATATAACGTAACAATAATTCATTCAGGTTTTTGAAAGCGCATTCATGCAAACTAGAATAGAGCAATTATAACATGTTAGCTAACTTTACGACCAAGTCATTTTCAGAGTGAAGCTTAGCGTAATTTCTTGCGTCGCAATCAAATGTACGAAATGTCAGCGTAAGAAATTATGCACCAGGCGTACATCATCATACTTAGGCGAAAACTGTTGCTTCGGGCCGATATTTTTTCACATTTGCTTTGAGAAACTCGCATTTCTAATTAATGTATTTAGAACCGATTTATGTACCCTTTCCTAAAAGATTTTCGGTATTATTTTATGTAGAACCTGGCCGAAAAAAGTTTCGAAGATTTGTTTACACGCTTTCTTTTTACCGTTGCGGATGGCATTGTGAACCTCATTTCTCACTTGGTGCGGTAGCACTTTATCCAGACTTCGGTTGGTTGTTTTTATGAATGATTCTATCTCGCTTCCACGTATATACGCCACATTCATGAGTTTCCACGCCATAAAAGATGAACGCTGGCAAGTAAAAGCTATTTCATTCTTGTACATTTAATACAAACGTCACATGAACGCAAGGGTATGAATTGCAATATTTCAAGAACAAGGCACGAGGTGACCTCAATATTTACATTTCTCGCTTATTATAATAACGCATGTGCCATCATTTTCACAATTTATAACATACAGACCTTACAATATTAAAATTACTCTTCACTATTTCGGAAGAAGATTCTTCCTACAGTCACGTCTCATGTTTTATTATGATACCTGTAAACAAAAAAATATATATATATATGTTCACCTACAAACGGAAAATTGAATAAATCGCGCTGGCGATGTCTCGTTTTTGCCTTATCAACGGCCGCTTGCAATACAATACACAAGCGATGATATGCCAAATGCAACCATTTCTAAAGCCACGAATTTGTGTCGAAAATATTTTTGTATCATTTTGTTTCAGAGTCTCACGTGCACATCGGCAGTTCGCTTCACGGTTATTGGCAGCGTGTCTTTGTTCAGACACGGTTCTCATTTGACTGCACCAATCAGAGTAAGACAATCCGACACCATACATCTGTGACTTGCCAGTATAGTCCCAATATCAGTGAAGTTTAGTCTGCCAGTCACTGACCATAAAGCAAATTTGCAGCTGTGCGCATAAGACATTGAAACCAATTAATCGCAAAATATTTTCGCCATAAAATCGTGGCTCTAACAAATTCTTAGCTAAACGAACACAGCCCTTCCTTGTACCGACCAATCATAGTATTTTCATAGCAAAGTGAAACCTATGAAATAATACCTTCGGGAAGGAGATTGATTTAAACCAAGCGGACGGAGACAATCTGAAAATATATTAGGGCTCGTAAAGAAAAAAACATGGATTTTTTTGACCATACAGTTCATATCACAGTAATCGATCGATCGACACGTGTTCAAACATAGTTACTAACAGAAGACATTCCGGTACAATTTATTTAAACTACGTCACTTTACCTGCAAACTAGTTTGGCATAGTTCTCTGGCAATATAAAACACAGGTTGTTCATATTAATAAGTACAACGAAAACATGTATCGCGTTAAAAACTGCACATGGTAAAGTAAGTAGTTTTGATCAACAATAATAATAATTAAATACACATTGTATTGATGTCTCAGACGTTAAATTTTGGACACAGATGAATCCCTACACAGTGTTTAGATCTCACAATCCTACGTTTACATTTACAATAAGCGGGGGGAAATTACCATACTTTCAAAAGTGCCCACTTTACCATAAACCGTTTATGAGTTTACGTTTATGTTAAGCAATTATGGTAATCAGACTTACTGGGCAATATAGCCTCCAATTTATACATACTATTGCTAGAGGCCAATCTTCACACTAGTCGAAACTACAAATGGTTAAATATAATAAACTATTAAGCACAGGCTACAGTAAAGAAATATGAAGCAATGCTGTGCATGATATCACATGCTACAATAGTGGTTAAATCATTCGGTTCACACCACAGATATACGGGTTCGATCCCCGGTAGGGTCGCTCCCGATTTCCGAACGTGGACAATGTGTCGGTCGTTTCCATTGGCCAGCAAATTTCCCCGGGTTTCACACAATTCCTCCGCCCTTGTATTCCATACTTATATCACCCTCAACTTCCCAATCTGTCCATGAAATCACATATTATGACACTAATTATGTTAAAATGTCAGCTCTTTAGAATAGATAATTCATCAGGCAGAAGACATGTATCAACTGACAGAGAGTTTGAGGTTACGTTACTTTAGGTTATTGCACTGATGCCAGTCCAACATTCGGTCAGTTGATACAGATTGCTTTGTTGTGAATACCAGACACGTGAAGCGTTATTGATATCAATATTTAAAAACATCCAATCAATATGCTTAATACTACTGGTTGATTAGGATTATAACTTACATTCACCGAGCCATCTTCCTTTTTCACTACTGGTTCAAGAAATACAGTCATTCTTCTCCGTCGTTGGTAAAAGAAAGGTACCAGTAAAAAGGTTAGGACATATGAACATTCTGACAACAAATAGCATAGGGGCAGTGGTTATGAAAACTCACTTTCATGGCGATTGTATTATAACATACGAAAAATACCTGTTTTGACATATAAGTGAAATTTATTACCTCATGGAGATCAAAATGAGACAGTTTTCAACGTTGGTGAACTTCTGCACACAATGAAGAATACGACAAAAATCTCAATAACACTTATATTTGTGTTCACATGAGCTGAAACCAAGCGATATATTATTTTTATCAACGTTCCACAGTACGTTGTAAAAATGTTGTACTTTTACAAAAAAAATCCTTGAAAACCCAGTTTCGAAAGAAATACCTTGTAAAACTACAATGGATGTCCTTGTAAAAAATACAAAGTATACGTTTAAAAAATTTCCTTGTAATTGTATTTGCAATAAGGAAAAAAAATTAAATTTTATGTAGTCATTATACTTTAAATGACACTAAACTTATTTATTAAATAATAATCGCACAAATACATTTTACATAAAATTATTTTTAAAATAAAAATGCAAGGAGGCACTCAGATTCGAACCCGCATCCCAGTACTTTTATACGACGCATCTTACCCGAAAAACCACATTGGCATCGATGTAGCTGGTATATTTTTATGTGTATACATTCAATGCACAATTCCGTCCAACCCCCCCCCCCTTTTTTTTTCACAATTTTTTTTTTTAAATTTTGAATCATGCAATCAACATGGAAATTAACTACTTAAAAAAAATTGCTTTCCAGAAGATGTGAGTTTTTATAACTGTGTAATTTTCGTGAAGTACAATTTTGTCGTAAGTTTTTTTACAAAGAAATTAATTGCAAACTCACAAATGAATAATTTTACAAGGAATTTTTTGTACATTTGCAATAGTTAGGAACCTGCCTTTATACCCTGGTCTCCAGGAACAACAGTCAGTATGAGATCGCGCACCCTATAAATACGGTGGAGGAAGAGAGGCATGGGATATAAAAGACTGAAGTGCTTGGGCAAGTGACGAGGAAGTAACGCAGCAGTTAACGTAACGTGGTTCGACATTCAGCTACGTGAAGAGCGCGACTGCAGAAGAGCGCGACTGCAGAAGAGCAGGAGAGTGGGCGGACTGTGAGTAGTCTGTGAAACTGAAGTGCAATGATAGCATGACGTAAGAAAACAGTAACAACCTTAACAAACCTTCATGAGCTATGTAACTTCAACATTTGGAAGCTAAGTTCTGAGATGTAATACGTGAACAGATAACTGCATATACTTGCATATTATACATTAAGAGTTCGTCCGTTAATATTTCAGTATTCTTAAATCATGGTGTTGATGTCTAAATATGTGAATGAAGAAAGTTCAGCTTTTTTTGTGAATATACACAAGGCAACAGTTTTAAAAATGTTGTATTACTTTCTAAGTTAAATTGAGCTATTTGCACTACGTTAAGTATATCAGTACATCATAAGACAAGGTATAATTTGTGAGTGTGCACACACTTACACACATGAACACGTGAGCTTTGTGCAAAAAAATCACGGCTAAAAACAGGGAAAAATTGTGTTAGTATATTTAATTCAGGATTGAGGCAACATCATATATTAAAAGAGAAAGAGATCAGTGCATCCCTATGTAGTGCTGCAATACATACAACAGTGAATGCCTGTATCATGTGTTAAGTATTATTAGTTTCTAGCTCAAATAATGCCGGATTAAGCTAAATCAGATTTATCGTCAGTGAATTTGGGGTTTTGTAGAATAATGCATCTTTTATTTTGCCCTGAACGAATTCTTCAGCACAACATGGCAACACTGCCTGTATACAGATTCCAGGATACGCAAGCAACATCACCCACCCCCACACATCCCTTCGTGCGATCAGGGGGCAGATGTCATGGTTCGATATCCGGCGGGGCGGGGCGAGGCGAAGTGCGAAGTACACGTCCACACGAGAGGACGGAAAAGAGCAGAAGGGCAATAATGAAAGAGAGAAGTGAATCACGTGGACAGCACGAAGATAGATAAGGAAGGATAGTGCGGGTTTGTGGGTGGGTGAGGGGGAACGTACGGGTGCTAGGGTTAAGGCCATTCTCACATGTTTCTACGCTTTCCCCAAGAACTATTTTTAATGTTCCTATCTACCTGAGCTTGATACGCATTGCAGCGAGTTACAAGTAATCATATTTGGAAGAAACATCTCAACGCGCATTACGTTTGTACTTCTACGAAAAAAAAAATCAAACAATGTTTCTATCAGTTTAAAAATTAGTATCGCTTATTGGAAACAAGATTTTCAAGACCCTCAAAATTGTCCCCCCCCCCCACAAAAAAACCTTTTTTACTGCTGGGGACCCGATATCGTAAAATAGCTTCGTAACTATGTTATAACTGATTTAAACTGCATACTCTAATTTTGTCGAGTCAGAAGACTGCAAAATAGTTGCTAATTAGTTAATTAACGAAATTTCCTTTTAATGGATAAATTAGTTCTACTCATCATGCAGTTTGTCTCGAAAAATTACATTGCATAATAAAACCAATTTGCAAAAAATTTACGAAGCAATTTTACGATATCGACTCTCGTATGCATTTTAAAAAATAATTCTCTCGTAAGCCAAGAAACTAGGGCCCAAACCCTTAAGGGAGTTCAAGCGGGAAAAATTATATATGAAACAGTTTTAGTTCTGTAAACGTTATTTGTGAGTGTATTTACAAAAAAATAGCTCAGCCACTTTTTCCACAATGGCATTTCAAAGTCAAAATTTGCATGTTTTTACATCACGCAAACAGCAAAAACTAATACACATAATGAACTGAAATAATTCATATTGAAACTAGGCGTACATGTCATGAGATACGACTGAAATATATAAAAACCCATTTCAAAATTATTTTGTATTTCTATAAAAATTACTGAATTTTGAAATGTTATACAGCTGTAAGCAATTTTTATTAATACAAACATATTTTGCAACTAGTTTTTATATACCTCAAGCCGTATCACGTGACATGTAGTTTCAATATGAAAAATTTATTTCATTTAATTATGTTTATTAGTTTTCGCAGCTAGTATTAAATAAAACATAGTGCTATTTTAACTTTGAAATACCATTACAGGGAAACTGGCTGATATATTTTTTGTAAGAGGAAAACGTACTCCCAATTGACGTACACAAAACGAACACCCTTTCATACAAATATAAAGTTATGGCATTTTGCCATTCGAATACGTCTATGGGTAGTTAAGTACGATAAAATCGTAATATTACATTCGTATGAAAGAGTGTTAGTTTTGTAGACGATATTTGTGAGTACAGTATCCCCTCACTAAAAAATTTTAGCTCGCATAGCTTTATAAGTGCGATGCGTCAAAGTCAAAATTTGCTTGTTACGCAACCATGCAAATAATGAAAACCAATGGACTAACTTGAACGAAATAATTCACAGTTAACTATCATCCCATGAGCTACATAATAAAGTATTTGGAAACTTGCAAAGAAATATTTCTAATTAAAAAAAAAGGTAAAATTACAGGAAAAAAAAGTTGAAAATCCAGCAATTTTTAAAAATACAACAAAATTTCACTGGAAGTTTATTTTATTTTGTTTACACAACCCGTGGCATTTTATTTCACTGTGGATTATTCCATTTAAGTAAGTCAATAACATTTTACTATTTGCATGGCAGCGTAAAATGCAATTTTTTAATTAGATGACAAAACTATGCGAGCTAAAATTGTTTCGTAAGAGTAAAATGTACTCACATGTACAAAATTAACACTATTTCGTAAAAATATAAAATTATGGTGATATCGCAACTGAACACCCTTAAGTGAAGAAGCGGGTAGGAGGCGAGGCTACGACGGAGCCAATTCCCCGACGTGGAGGGAAGAGTTGGTTGGGCTGACGTTGCCTTAGCTTGAAGGTGTACAGGAGTCTCATGGGACGTAGAGAGTTAAGGAGAAGGGGGGAGGGGAGCGCGTACCAGGAATCGCATAGCAGCAGAGGTGGCGGACTCCGGAGGGATGTACCACAGAGGAAAAGGGGAGATAAAGGGGTACGATTCCCCCCACACACCCTACCAATTTTTCAATCCACACAGATCGCAGGTGCGTGACCAGAATGCACGCTGACGTGCATGCGTACGGCATGCAAATATGTGTACGGGTGAAAACATTAAGGGGCCTCCCTAGATAGGCTGTGTTTGTGTGTGCGAGGCAGGAGTGGTAATTGCTACTAACAGACGTATGTAATGTATTATCGCCTCTCCACACAAGCTACTCAGATGGCGTGCAGTTGCTTTACTATTGTCCTTTTTCCTATGGGACTTAAAGCGGTGACCCTAAAATTTTATTTTTTTGATAGTATCAAGTAGAGACCAATGCCTGCATCTCGTTTTGCACTTTACGAATTAAGACCGTATTTTCGGAGTTACGGCAGTATATAAAAAAGTAGTTCATAGGAATTTTGAGAAGCAACAAGATTAAGTTAGCGGTTTCTAGTAAAATTGCTGGTATAGGTAATTCACTTTAAAGTGAGCACTACTCAACAGCCTTAATAATCAAGAACATGCATTTACTGGGCTTTAGAAGTGAACGTTTCAGAGTTGTGAATTGTTTACACTGGTTTTTAGCTACGTGCAAGTTTCCGTATTTAATAGAGTAAAGGTAGAGACATAATGACTCACAGGAAATTATAAGCAGTGCTCAGTTTATCCTGAACAGCCTATAGCAGTGGTAAACATTGCTGTGATTTTTTTTTTAAAAATATTCAAAATATTACGTTGTAGGTTTACAAATGTTAGGTTACATAATCCATGCTTGTAGACGTTACGAGTAACATTTTCCTCATATTTATGTTGTCTGTCGAAATTTGCTTGTTACGGAAGCATACACCCAACCTAAAACCACGAGCTTACTGAAAATAAATAATTTAGTCTGAAATTCCATATCACGGACTACATGACAACAACTAAAACATAAAACGACGTATTTACGTAATCCAAAAAAAATTAAAAAATAAAAATATTGAAACTAAAGGACTTTAAATCGGAAATTAGGTATATATTTAGCACACTAAAAAGGTAACTATTTTATGTCTATAACATATTTTGTTTTCAGCAAATAATGTCATTCGTCCTGATCACAACGGCATCGAGTTTATAGTTTTGCGAACTGCCAATTCGTTGAGGCGTACTTCGGCGGTAACAAGTGTATATCTCCTACGACGCGACGAGCTGTCATGGCGAGGTGAAGAGTTACAGCAATATGAGATGACAGTAGCGTGATCCTACTCTTTCAACGCCCGTGGGCGACCGAATAAAAAATCTGAGAGCGGCTCATTATTTACAGACTCGACGCACTCTGTCGTGTATCTGGAGCGTTTGTGAGATATGTATTTGTTACATAAAACTATTAAATCGATGTAGCTGATGTGACGATTTTAATGAACACTTGAACTGTCTTAACAAAAGCCACTGCTGATTTCTTTCGCCGATTCTGTCTTGCGTCAAGTTGTTATGTGTGTCGCCATCTCTAATGGCCTCATTGTAAACGAGACATAAAACCGCCTGCGTGTGTTGACCATTGCACAGTAATGATCCTTATATCCATGTTACAATTCACCCAGTTACCTTTAAATAATAAAAAAAAGGCCTATATGCTGTTAAGATTATATAACCGTAACACCATAAAGGCAAATACAAAATTACATACAATACTGGGAGACACTGTTGTCTTCTCCAGAGATGAGTGAAATTTGGTCCGTCCTTAGGTTTTTCCAATTTTCCTGGTTTATTCAGTCTAACTTACCATACCGGAGTTTACTTATTTCCTTTATCTGTAACCTGAACTCCTTAGGAGACTGATTACGCATTTTATATTTATGTTTTCACTAACGATAATACTGATAATTTATTCTTTGGTTTTACTTTGTGACGTGGGTATCGTCACGAGTCAATGCATGACGTTTCAGCTTCTAGCTGTGTTTACAGTAGGATAGTCCTACTGATTGGTTATACGCTAATAATTGTTATAACTTTAATTTATTATTTTTATACGCCGGCGTAAATGTAAATTTAAATGTTTGTATCTAGAATAGTAACCTTTATATAATAACTGTATGTAGTGGTTTAGTAGTGGAACTATTTGTCTGGATAAGTAACTTTACAAATCCAAGGGTAGCCGTATATTTGCCACTTGGTAGTCACTCGTCACTGAACATTAACTATGTTAGACACTATAATAAATGAAAAATCTTGTAGCCCCAAAACAATTGTAATAAGTATGTTGAGTAAATGTTAATACGCAACGCCAGATACATTATTTGACAGCAGATGTCAACGTTACATATTTGGACTGTCCAGAAATAATTTGGGTTGGGATTTAAAGGTGCTGTGCCATGTATTACATATCAGAGGGAGGCACTCTTGAAGTCCACAGCCCCACAAGCTGTAGGTTTCAACTTGTTACGCTGCAATTACGTATGTCCACGATGCTGTAATACACCATTCATTCATACTACAAAAAAATAAAAATTTCCAAACAAAAGGTAAACTATGTGAAGAACTACAATTAATCTACTTGTAACGTTATCAATTTACAACGAGAACATGTGTGGTCAAAAAATATATTCTGACAGTTGGAATACACAATGATTTTCTTTGTAAAACATACATTATTTACAGCAGTCTGACCGCAGAAATTATAACAACTCAAAATATCGGGAAATGTTTTCCTACAAAGTGGCCGCGAATCGAGGCCAAGGAGAGCGGAAGCACTAAAGACGACCCAGACATGCGCATCACGCCTCTATAGACGCAAGTCACTGAACTAGTGTGCCTTCATCTAGCCACTCACTAGCGCTCCATTATGAGACATTCAATAGTGACTAACATTTTGAAGCGTAATATTACAGATCAAGGGGTGCTGTACAATTCTATATTTCATATATTCTGCACCAAGACGTATCTATAAAAAAAAACGCGAAAACGCCCGTTTTCGCCATTTTTGGTGGGAAGAGGAAAACATTCAGAGTTTTAATGGATGACCTGAAATATAAATACGCGAGTACAAAAATGAATACGAGTGCAAAATAAAATACGTTACGTAATAAGCAGTCATCAAACAAACTTCTATCTGCCGAAGCTTTGCGTCTCATACGACGGACTGGCAGGCAGCTACCTTAACACGAAGCGTTACAATTATCCAAACCTTTTTCTAACATTATTTTAACATTCTAAAATGGAGCAGATTGTAAACCCGTCACATAGATGTATTAACGATGTCAATCATCTATTTTTTTCTAAAAAAAAAAACCTGTGGCCAAATTGATTTTGTGTGTAGACACACACATAAATACATAGATACATACATGCATGCATGCATGCATGCATACATACACATATATATACAACACACACTTACAAAATTAAATTATTTAAATAAATCGAAAACTACTTGGCCTTCCGTTGTTTTGAATTTTGATTCTACTTAGAGTCGTAGCTTAATTTTAAATTGTATTTTATCTACTTTGTATTAAAATAAATTAAACATAACCACACTGGTATGGTTACTGTTGCTAGCTGGATAAAACTCGAAAATCTTAGTCTAGAAACATTGTTCACTGAGCAGATATGTATTATAAATGAATCAGCGCATCCTAATCTACACAGATGACGTGCCCAAAGCAGCAAGATAAGAGAGCAGGAGACTACGAAATTTACTCCCCCACATATATTTATAGGCCCTATGCTTAGGAGTGTTGGTGCAAAGTCGTCAAATCATAAGTAAATTATGCATCAAAGTAGGACAAATATTGTAGATATTTGATAGCAGCTTTTTTTAGTTATGAAAGTGGTTATTCAATTGTTTATATTAGTACTAGCGTAAGTAATGCTGTGTAAAGTCTTTATAATTATGATTTCTTTTCATATCAACTAGAGTTTCAAATAAAGTTTCACCAGGTTCCATAGTAAATTTACATACAGAAAAAGCGTCATTTTACTTGGAATAAGGCAGTGTCTAGCACTTCGTTGTTGTTTTCCGTCTATTAAAATGGAAATTATTATTTTTAGAGGATGCATTTAACTTCCAAATTTAAGGTAAGTCTTGGATCACAAAGACAATAAGATAATGACAACAATACAACAGTAGAAGAACAGTACTTTAGAGCCAGTGATTTTTGGTGAAAAGAATTATGCAACATTTTGTTTCAATGCCCTTTGTGAACATCTGTTTCTCTCCCTCATGGTCAGTGATAGGAAGTTTTTAACATTCAGTGTCTCGGGGTCCTTCCCGCAAATCTTGGACGTGTGGTGTCGCGGTAACATTGTTCTGGTGGGTGCAGTCAAATGAGCCTCTCCTCGGCCCTATTATATTCTGACAACAACCACAGACCAGAGTTGCAGGTGTGCATGTCAGGCATTGAAACAAGTTGTTGCAGAATTTTTTTCACCAAAAATCACTGGTTCTAACTATAATGGAAGCAGATACAGGTATGATTATGGAACACTACATTTATAGGTCTGCGTGCCTTAAGAAAAAATATTTCATTACTGAAGATGAAGGCTTATCGCGGAAAAACTGAACTGTTTGCTGGTGGTTTCAACACACGTTCAGCTTACCAGAAGATTACTGGCTTTCGCTTGTACGTGGGGCTGTTACCTTATTTGAACGAGCCAATAAGAATCCCGCTATTGTAATATTTGATGCCTGTCATTGGTCTGCAGACAGCTACGTTGTGTCGGACATACGTCACTCAAATGTGTTGCAAGAAACTACAGTGTTTTCAAGGGTATCTTGGTACAAAACATTTTCGCGATATAGCCTACCAATTCATCTATATTCATTACATTAATGTTTGTTTAGGTGTGAATATGTGTGCCTAGTTCTCCTTTCACCAAACATTATCAAATTTTTCACGCCAGCACTAATTTTTAAGCTTCTCATCATTACTTAAGATAAATAGCACACGTTTGTATTATTCAACCAGGTTGTGTATACATTTACAGAATGGCGGATATCTGTGTTTTGGGTGGTATGGCATGTCTGGAAACACATATAGCATACTTCACTACAATTTGACACGCAAGCAGAACCTGATCTTAATATTTATTTAACTATCCAATATATTGTAAGTTAATTCCGTTCGCTTGGAGAACATTACAAAATAGTCTACATTCTAATTAGAATTATTTAAAACATAAATAATTTATTTTGAAAGATAGTGTCACCTAATCCACAAAATCTGTAACGGCATATCTCAGAAAACTTGTAACCGAATATTGTAAAATTTTGCAGACAACGTGCTGGACGATGCCGTTGGCACGCGGGTTTTCCCGGAGATCTCCCGTTTCCCCCGCCCCTTCATTCCGACACAGCTTCATACTCACCTCACGTCACCTCTCCCCAGCGCTAAAGACCTCGATGTTAAGCGCTGACCAAAAACTCTCACTCACACTTAAGGGCGCCGCCTACCCACACGTGAGAGGCTCAAAAGCGACGGAGCAGTAAGGTCGACTTTGAAGCGCGCATTAAATGCTGCGTCGCCTCAACGAGCCAAGCGCTGAACTAGCGTGTAAGGTTCCCCCCGAACGGTTTTAACTAGAGACATCTGGCAGTGATCATATAATTTTATTGATGGAAAGTCTGCAACTAAGTTCAGTGCAGGTCGCAATCTGAGTTACACATACATCCGGTTAGTACATTTTGAAGTACGGCAATTTGAAAAGGCCGTTTTTAGCGATGTTGGAGGGCTTGGAAATAGTATTTTTAATGAGCGTGGCGTCTTAACAATGAGGTTCCTACCTTGTCTGGTTTGTTTTCTTTCCGTACATTGTCACAATGGACACACATGGAATATTTTCGAAGAAAAAAACCGTTTACGAACACACTGCAACGCATCTGAAGCGTGGGGTAGGCGGCCGCCTTAAACACATATGTTGCAAGCTTGGTATGCGGAGATCTAAACTTGCGCAAGAAAAAATCACTTAACACAAAACAAAAGTTTGCATATGGAGAGTCATCGTCAACATGCAACAAAAGAAGTGGCCTACGAAATCTCGTTCATGACCACGTCAGCGCTAACGGCATATATCACACAGAAAATGTTCGAGGTTTTTTTTCATTTGCCACATCTGAATATGTTACAAATCCCCATCAAAGTAAACTGAAAAGCTGCACTACTTTTTAATTTAGAAACTTATTCTCGTCATCAACAAACAACAACTAAAAATTACTATATGTATTCTTATATTACAATACAAAATTTAATGTTTACAGTTAAAATTTGGAGCAGTTATATTTTACATCAGCACAGTACGTTAATGTATCTGTTATAAGCTTCGATTATATTTGGGTTTCGGAATTCACGCCACCGAAAATTCCTGTACTGATTTCGGTGTGTTCGATGACAAGCTGGCAAAGCGCAGGTGATCCAATAAACCTGGTCACACGCGTGTCAACCTAGTTACCTCCGTTGTAACGTTTTCGTAAACGCATTACGAAGCATACAGAAACGTTAGCAGGGAACACGCGCAAGCGAAGAGACCACAACGACGCACATTCCTGCTCTTCAAAGCCATCTGTGCGAGGGCGCACGCCCCATACAGGGAACACATCATAATGAAACATTTATGAAAGGTTTGGTTCGCCAAATTGGTTGCGGTTACGGAAAAAGGGATGGGCGAGAAAAGGGGCAGTGGGGCTTCATTCCGGCCTGGTTTCGAGGATGCACGTTTCAGGGTAGAAGAGGACGAAAGAAGAGAGATGGAACGAGTAGAAAAAAAGGACAGCCTTGGTGGGAGGCAGGCCAAACATCCGGGCTATGAGGTCGAGGGGGACGAGAAAAGTTAGAGTCGATTATTGCGTGGTGCACAGGGGATGGGAGGTCGGGGTTTGGCCCTACGTCCCTGAGGGACTCGCCATAAGTAACGCAGAGGCCAAGGGAGGGGGAGGGAGGCCATGTTGCCAGGACTTCTCGGATGCAACACTGCAGGACTGCGAGAGGGGAAGGACGAACCCACCACCCCTTAGATCCCCTCCGAGGACATAAGCCTACCCGCTGGCACGTGGCATCTTCCTTCCTTCTTCGAAACATTACAAGAATAGGAAATCCCGAAATAACTGCACCAAGAACAGCATTTAACTACGTAATCCTTTAAAAGCCGAATTCCGCAATAGGCTTACCTATATATTTTTTTACAGACAGCCTTGAAAGATGTAAGACTATCAACTTTTCCCGAAGATAAATAATTTTATACGCTGGGCAGTAGGGTACAAATCACCAGTAACAAAAGAAAAAAAAACCTATATTTGTTAAATGGCAAATACACCTGTCGCAAACCTAGTATACTCATGCAATATAGATCATATTTTCACGGTGAAAAAAAAAAACGCAGCGGAAGAAATGAAACTTCATTCAAAACATGTAACTATCAAAATTAGAACACGCTGAGTCTGGTGTTGTCCACGCAATTTTATAGTCTCATACAAAACCGCGAGTAGGTTTCAAATCGAGGACCTGGTTACAAACATTTCTACAATGCTCTGTTCCTATAGAAGAGTAACTATGAACAGCTATATTAGTCTATTATGATCGAGTATCAGTAGCGTCGTTGATTCAGGCACGGTATGGAAAAGTACGATGCCAAGCGGACTGCTAGAACACTCAATCGTTAATAAAATCTGAACTACTCATCAAAATTCAATGAAATTGTTCTGTTGAGTAGATATTTTATCAGTAGGCGTGCATTTGTATATCACTAAACGGTAGTAGGCTCCACTTTCGAGTAAAAAATTAAAAACGGTTTTTTACAAAAATAGGATTTGAAACCACAAAATTTACACAAATGGAAAACTGTTATTTTTATAATTTTTAATTATGATAATATCTTGACCTCTATAATAACAGAATTTCAAAAAGTATTCGCGTTTTGATTTGAAAATAATTTTACTATCAGAAAATATTTACGCGAGAGGTTTACGTTTGTTAAACTTTATTATTTTCAAATAAAACATAAATAAACGTACGCTGACAAAATATCTACTCGGCATAAAAAATCTCATAAAATTTTGATGAGTAGTTCTGATTGTATGGACGATAGAGTATTCCAGTCTCCCGCTCGACATCGTACCTTTCCATGTCCTTTAAAAGTGTAACGACTAAATGACCGTTCGTTAACTTATCTCGCATTTTCATGGTTTATAAAATAACCTAAAAGAACCTATAGTTAGGGACCTGCGAATGTCTTGCTATTACCTGGCAGAAGACTGGATTTCAAGTTACTGTGTACACTTTTGAGGTCGTCTGTTGACTGACAGTTTGTGTGGTACGCCTAGAGGAATTTTTCAACCAGAGATGTAAGGTAAATTGCAATATACCCACTATCCTGTACTGCAGACACACTAAGAAAGATATGAAGGCCCGGAGCCTGTGACGTCCGAAGTGGGTTCAGGTGAGTATATGTAACGCTAGGAATATTTCTCGAGTTCAATGACCAACATGCTAGAATCCATTATCCTATGTATACAGAAGCCCTACCATTTGTCCATTAATTGGTTCTCATTAAGACAGTAGACAATGAACCAATAGATGGGGCTTGAATATGTGTAGGGCATTGGATTCTAGCATGCATGTCATTGAACTAGCGAATTTTTTCTAGCGCTAAGTATAGGCTAATGGATTCTGGCCTGTCGCCAAATAATAACGCGATATTTGCAGACGTGTAAATACAGCAATCTGTGCTACATAGACATGAGTTAAATAGCACGTGGTGGCATATAGCAGGTGCGACAGGTACTAAAACCTACAGAATTTCACGCAAACCCCTATCCTTACTAGAGCCAGGACTGTGTAGTAGCCAGCGCCTTAAAAGCTATCTTCGCGATTTTTTTTTTTTAAATATTATTTGAAAGGGATCTGCAATGCATGCTCCCATTTTCATCAAATTTAGAAGATTAAGGCACTGCATTACAAAAGTCATAATCTGGTTACGTATAACCAACGTGAGCTGGATCGAATCCAGCTGTAGGTGTTTTTTTTTTTGGGAAGGGGCATCCCTAAAAAGTAGCTATGTCCACACCCCGAGTCAAAGAAGGGGCCAGGGGGCCCTCCCCCGAGAAAAAAATTGTTTTTAAGGTGAAAAATAGTGCTATTTAAGACATTTCCTAAAAAAAAAAAAAAAAAAAAAATGAATATACCACTTTAAAAATTTGTAAAATTTTACAGATAAACTAATTATACATAAAAGGTCAAAGGTGGGAGGAGGGCTACTGCCTCCTCCCCCTTGGATCACGGTACTGAGTGTAAGTAAATAAATAAATAAACTAATTACGGTCTTACTTAAAACCTTAACACGACAAGGTACTGAAAATGCGTTAACAATTAATAATATAAAAATTTTACATTTTAATATATTTAAAACACAAACTTATTTTCCTAACCTTTCCACAGTTTCTATTGTGCACTATTTTATTTCTGTAAGTGATTTTCAACAATTTAACAGTAAATATATTATAATAAATTCTGCCGAAAATTGTTTTATCTTATATGTTTTGGTTGTTTTACCATAGTTTGACAATGTTTGGTGATGGGTTCAAAGATGCGTTTTTATGTCACATCAGTAGATGGAAAATGTTCCTCCGGGGACAGGGGGATGGGGGATGGGACTGGGGGACTTTTACGGCGGCCATCTTGGATGACGTCACCCGGCCGCCATCTTGGATGACCTTGACCTTTGCAGTCGCCATCTTGGATGACCTTGACCTTTGCAGTCGCCATCTTGGATTGCATCACTTCCGGTCGCCATCTTGGATTGCA
>PNEQ01004255.1:0-16700 GCA_003012365.1 Medauroidea extradentata
TGAACGTTTATAATAACGTGAATTCGACACCATCTTCAAGTTTTGGCCAAATAACAACAATTTTTAAGATGACTTATAACCACCAGAAAATTGTAGTAATATTTTCGAAGTTCGAAGTAAAAATTTTATTTCGAATATGATATCGAATAATGAAAATATTCGATTCGGCTTCGAAATTCCGAAGCTTCGCCCACCCCTAGTGCTTAGTATATATTTTACACTCAGCCACATATTGTATTAAAATTTAAGAATTAGGCCAACCTTGCTTTTGCTCAAGGGGTCGCTTAAATACTGTAGTGTGAGCTGTGTTGCCGTAAAATTACAGAGTTAGAGATGCTTATGTTTACAGTTCTTGTATGTGTATACTGATTCCCGACATAACAAATATAAACAAAGGACGCAATGCAAACAACGCCAAGCGGAGAATTATGAACTTTGGAAAGAGGAAATGAGTATATAATTATTGTAAACATAATAATATTAATTTTGTGTATTTATTTAATGCTTTATTTATATTTTTTTTGGCAACACTGACATTTTTACCGCACCGCGCAAAAGTTGAGTATATTCATGTATTTGTTGGCCGAGTGTGGGAGATTTGTAGGTGTTGGAGTGGTCCGCCTGCTAGCCAGCAGACGGCCTCCTATCCAGCGGCGGCCATTTTCACCACCCACCAACGGTACTTTAAGCCCCCTCAGGGGTATATAAGGCGGGCGCCCGCCTAGCCAGATCACCAGTCTAGGGCTCGGGTCTCCTCCCCGAGCAAGCCTAGGCACCTCCCCCAACCTCGAAAGGGCAACCTCGAAAGGGTTGCTTCCTGAGAAGAGAGCCTAAACCGGCCTACCCATCCTCTATACAGGTTGTACGTGAGAAGGGAGTTTAAACCTGGTCCTACCCTGTTCTTGTGCTGAAAGCTCGTTTAAGAGACGCGCCCTAGCCGCGCTGGAAGTTATAAGGGAACGCACCCTACTGCGAGTTCATTTAGTCGCCACGAGGCGTATATCTATGACCGCCAGATGCGGAAGTTCAGCTAATATATGGGAAATTCCGGGGCTCTGTTATAAGTGACCAATACATCGAGTATAGTAGAGAACATTGTGCGTAAAAGCAGTATTATATAAAGCACCAGTGTAAAACAGTGATTGTGAAAAGTGTACAGATTCAGTTACAACATATGTATACCGTACAAGTGCATTTCCTAGTTTCATTTCTTAATTAAATTCTATATGTAATCATGTCAGACACTGAGTGTTTAGTCATCAATATATCCCCAGAGGAGAGAGTGGTAATTGAAGGCTGCAAGGCACAGGCCGCAGCTAAGCGTTGGCAGGCAGTAGTAAGTGTTAATAACGTACCTGTGGGAATAATCTAACAGCCCCAAAAGGCATTAGGGAAAGCTGTGACACTCCCAGAACTTTGCAGTCGCTATACGGATACAGAGAATCAACCACCCAAATGTAAACGAGATAACTTCAGCCACATCCTCAGAGATGTGCAACGCCTAAATCGGCCATTGATAAGCCCATGTCAACACGCCAGAAAAGCCTACACCTTTGACTCACTCTCGTATTCAACAACTAAAGAGGGAAGCTGATCCCGAACCAAAACATTTGTCGGACCGCAAACGCCGCATCCTGAAGGAATTATTCTAAGGTGAGTGGATAGCACGCCTACCCCCCTTTATGAAAAAGTGAGAATTTTCCCGCTCTACTGTTAGAGACTGTGTTGTGTCGACTGCCCAGGAAACCACTCTCCTCGGGACATCTAGCAGCCTCTCCTTCCTTCAGGGAACCCTCATACTCGCCAGTTGTTGCATCCTTGAAGGGAAACTTAAACTCACCCATTGCCAGCACAGTAGCGACAACTATGGTGCATCATTTGTGCCGTAGGTTTACGTGGTAACGATATGGCATTTGTGTGGTATGTATAACAACTTTTTGTGCAAAAACTTTCCAAATTTGAGTTTACTTTTATACCATGTTATTCTGAGTAAGGTGTCTTTAGTTAGGGATATCAAACATACTTCCTGGTTTATTAAAAGTATCCTGCATTGATACACCTCAAACCGATTAACTTTCAATCACATCTAGATTCTGAAATCATATTAAGTAGCGGTGCACTGATTCAGATACAGATAATTGTAATTAGAAATTACTTAACCGACCACCTTACTGGTTAGTAAGATTGTTTATTGCAGTAAACCCTCCTTTACAGTGAATAACTGGCTTTGTTCACAATGCATATAATATTGACTACATGCCACATTCAATTCTGTTTCTTTAAATTGAAGTTATTTAACTATGTATAGCACTTACAGCAAAATGTCTCGACAGCAAACTTAAAAATCACTGCACAGGTTCACTCTTCAGTACTTCTGTGTACATTTATGGATTATCTATATAATTTGTTGATCAACTACCAACATGTTTTACAAATCACGTAAACTATAATACAGGGTCAAAGCAAATACCTTAACTCTTTAAAAAATATTTAATTGTGCCAAGATAGCGTTAAAAAAATTATTAAAAAATCTATTTTTATAAATAGTTTATTTTTGGTTATTTTTAAGCGAGAAAACAATGTGTCTATGGTTTACAGAGTCATTTAATTTGATGTTAGACTAAAGTCACATGTCGTAATTTAGAAATTTTCTTGTATATTCGACTACCGTCGAATGTCGCAGCAAAGGAGTTAAGAACTTTGTTTAAGCCTACTAAATTTTATTATTTGCAAGATGTGTAATACGTAAAAGTGTTCATATTAATATGCTGTGTAAAGTTAATGCATTCAAATACTGTAAACTGAAATTTAATTTTCTCACCAATAATTGGCTAGTACTATTGTCAACACGAGTCATTCTTTTAGGCTTTGTTTTCATTTGTTCATTAACACATAGGAATGGTATTTCTTTCAACACGAGTCATTCTTTCAGGCTTTGTTTTCATTTGTTCATTAACACATAGGAATGGTATTTCTTTCAACACGAGTCATTCTTTCAGGCTTTGTTTTCATTTGTTCATTAACACGTAGGAATGGTATTTCTTTATAATATTGTGGTAAGTTGACAGACATAAAAAACTGTTATATTTCTATATTTTATTTAACTTCCTCCTTTAGGTTATGGCAACTGTTATTGGCTCCAACATTTGTCATTAACAAATGTTCTGCAGGGAAAAAAGTGGAAAATAGTTCAATATACATATAGTAAATATATTCTACCTATTAACACATTCAATGCCTATGAAGTCTGGAGGCGTCATGTAGATGCCATACCTAGGTGCTAATGACGTCTAAAGACGTCATTAGCAAGTCTTGTTTACTACAAAGATATTTGTTCAGCGCCACAGTTGTGTAAGTCAATATTACTTCAGCAGTGAATGTGTTAAGGCTAACAATATCACCAAAATGTATGTACGTATGGTAATCACATGGCATTAAAGGAAGTGCATATAAATTAGTAATCATACTTAATAATATTTGGTATGAAATCAATCTTTGAACAATCAAGTTAATGTTGAAGTTAAACACAAATTACTCTCACTTGACATACCTCATCCACAACCAGCACTGTCATTGTACGTCTAGGAGCTATGGTCTTAAACCTCTTCTCAAGAATTTGTTGTGCCTGTTGTGATTTCATTTTCTGTCCTGTCAACTGACGTAGAATTTCAACATAGGCCTGACGTGGCTCCGTAAGTTGCATTCCATTTATTTTAACTAGCTACAAAGCAATGAGTATCAAATATTAACATACATAACTCATGTAATAAAGAAAAAAAAAACAAAGGCAGTATTATAAATACAGTATTAGCAAGTAGATTATACACATACATTGCAATAAATGTAAAACATTACTTTAATCTTAGTCAATGTAACATAGAAGCTTATGACAGCTGAGCAACCCATATTACCATTTTCTTATTCCACTTAGCAGGCCACATATGTAACTGATGCAAACTGAATGAATAATGCACTCTGATACTGAAAGCTTGGGCAGATGTACAAACACAGACATGAATTGATTTTAAATGTCTTGGCATTATATGCTTAAAAAAATGCTGCTGTGAAGTGCCACACTATACAACATTACATTAGCATTAAAATTCACTTCAATTTCAACCAGTATTCTTCAGAAAACTAAATCCACCACCATATTTTGATCAGGAAGCTAAACCCACAAAATACAAATAGTTGCATTGATGTGCAAACTGCAACTGGCACAACTCAAATTTTACAAACATAAATTTCATGGTGGAGGAAGAGAGGGAGAAAAAAAGGAGAGAGAATAGCCTAGCAAAATCTCAAAAATAGAAACAAATATGTACTAAGAAAAACTATCTTTAAAAATATACTTACTTTCAATGCTGTGACCAGTATTATGTAGGCACAAAACTTGCACCTGTCTCTGGTATGCCATACGTGACATGACAAAAAAATATGCTTTATCTATTCATGCCTTACCTTACCGTACTAGCACCTCCTCCATACACTCACCAGCTGATATGCATTTTGATGCTATAATTCCATACTGCATAACATGGAATGTTACCAGCAATACCTGTTGAACAATTTTGTTATGTTTACGTATGTGTGTGTTTGTCACTCTCTCTAACTGAAGTGTGTCACTCTCCTACTTGAGTGTGTTTAGGAATCAGTAAAGAAATGGTCAGTTAGTGTAAGTAATATCAAGATTGCCAAGAGTATTACAAATGTGTGACTGTCCAAATGTAAAGGTAATGCCGCTCAATGATGTGTGGAAATTTTCTGTGCAGTGGAAAAAGTTTACTTTCTTACAATAGCTAACATGCAAATGCAATATACCTTCCATCCCATCACTTATTTTCATTCAAAGACCACAAAATAAAAAAATAAAAAAATTATACTGACATGGACTTTAGACACACCAGAAAACATACCAACTACTACAGTGAAATCTCATTACAAAGTACATGAAGGAAACTTGAAATTTTACACTTAATGCTGAAAATACTTTATACTGAACTGTTATTAAATAGAAAACTCATGTATTTCAGTAAATGTATTTTATAATAAAGTACCTACTTTGAACTTAAGTACTTAATACTGAGATTTCACTGTATTACAAAAAATACAACTGTTTTAAGTTTCAACATTAGAAATAAATTAACTCCAGCGTCCAAAAAACTGCCACAGATCATACAATTTTAAATTTAAATACGTAATGTTGCATCTCTAACTAGAAAACAGTGAGCATAATCCACACAATAAAACAATTCTGTCCAGTGTTACACAAGCAGTTTACTATCTAAGGCAAGCACATCAATGAAACAACAATACAAGAAGAAGGGTCAAATCTTTGCGTACCTATGATGTTCAGTGCATTTTGATGTGAGCTCCATTCGTGGCCACGAACATCACAAAATATCCAATATCCTCCCATATACATGCCAGCATGTCACAAACTACTGTGATAATGCACTGTAAAAGGTGTAAAATGTCGCCATATTGTTAATATACCCCCCACAAAAAAAGTCTACGGGGTTCATGTGAGAATTGGCGGTGGCCATGCGATTGGTCTACCTCTGTCAATCCACATGTTCGGAAATTGGGTGCAACACATATTGATTGGGTGGTGCTCAATCTTGTTAAAGGGAAAAAAATGTGCTTCAATGTCATCCAATTGTGGAAACACAAAGAGTTCTAGAATGTCACAATAGACATTACCAGTATAGAAAACTTCATGGAAGAACACCACGTTTTACTGTTGTGTTGGCATTTCTTTTTACAGCTATTTCCATGACATAAGCAGGGTTTTCCTCTGTCACGAAAGATTTTTGAACAAACACACTCAACTGGTTCTCAAACTGTGCAGTTTACCAAAATTAAAAGCATTTTCCTGCAGAAATTTGTACACACGACAGTCCTTAGAACTGTCAAAAAATTGAATTCTTTCACGAGACTGACTATAGTTAGTTTTTTTTTTCCCTTCCTCCCTCAGAACAAATAAATGGTCCAATAACACTGCTGTACATCAAACAGCATCAAATGTTGAACTTCAGTGTCACACTGGTGTTCGATAACTGCACATGGTGACTTCTCCCCAAATGTGGCAATTAGGATGATTTACAGTCACACTCATAAGAGAAGTTGCTTCATCATAAATAAGTGTATACACATTTAATGAAGTCCTTGTCTTCCTCAATCTTCAGTATGCAGACAGTGTACTAGACACTCGTTTATTTGTCCGTAGGCTTTACTACATGCATAAGTTAAATTATAGGCATACAAGCGAAGCCTTTTGCATACCACTTTGTGCACAGACAATTTCAGAATTCCTAACTACAAACTGGGCCATGCTAATAACGCTTCTGGTCCACAAGAGGCTCTTAATTCTTTCCACGTTTACACCTGATGTAAATGGCCTACTTGGTGTATTCCCTGTTAGCATACTACACACACGGTTAATTTCTTTGAATTGCTATAGCCACTTGTTTGTAAGAAAGTTACTTCCATACTAATGTTAGTAATTTTGTTGCATTGTAATAACTGGTTTCATTTCAACCAACCAAATCTCGCAATGTTCCTTCTGCTGTAATGTAGCTGTTCTAACTACCATCACTCAACTGAAGCACAACCGCTGGCAAGGTCAGGTAGTGCAAGCATGCTAACTTTTTAGCACACATTCCAATACACACTGAACAAAATTTGAAACTGTGTCCTGCGTATGCTCTACGCAACGGAATGTGTATTTCACGTATCATATATACTATCGCCATTTCAAACACCAAAGTTTTTATAAATAACCTGTATAAGCCTCTAATGTAAATGAAGGAGTTAAAGCCTGAAAACATCACCTAATAAACACCAGTTAACATATTGACATGTATTTAAGACATCATAAGATGCCAATGACTAAACAAAAAATTTTTTCTTAAAAACTACCCTTAAAAATTTTGTGCAGCTAAGGAATGTATTAATAAAATATTTGAATACATTTTTATGCCATCGACCGAGCAGCACTTATCAAATTGTTCTACTAAAGTTTACCCCAAACAACTACACAAATTCGGTAGTCTCCTCCTCCTTCCCATCTGAAAATCATGGGTATTATTAAATTTATCGATAAAATTCACCTAGGTAAAACAATTGAGAAGTATTTTCCCTTAACTTTACCTTAAACTCTGGGAGATCATCTGCATCCACTTCACTTTGTAAATACGCCAGCACTTCGTGAACTGTAGCAGTCTTTCCTGTACCAGGCACACCACTGATATACATACATCTGGGAAAAAAACATACAGTATATACTTAAGAGTATTCACATGTTATATAACTACAAATGTAAATGTCATAAAAATTGTATTATAAAAAATCCCTACCTCATTCATCAGTTGCTGGAAAATTTTGTCCACATAATCAACAATTTTATAGATATGAACTAATGTATATTAGTAGCTTTTGACATTAAATTCTATAGCTAGTAGAGTACAGAGGGGAGATTCCTGTAACCCCAATCTTAAATCTCATCAAGTTACAACTTTTTGAAGTTGGCCCACTGTTTTAACTTTTCGCAACTGTAGTTTGAAGTAAACACCGGAAATTATTGCAAGTGAGCTTGATGGCTGGGGTGAAAATGGGCAAATAAATTGCAACTGAGAAAAAAGTGACTTAAGTGTCTAAATTGTTAAAGAAGTGACAAACAGTGACAAAGCTAAAAAAAAGTGACTCATTTTCCAGGCCTAATATTTTCAGTAGTCTTGATAAATATACCTAGGTTGCTGATGTTAAATTGAGTCCTTTTAAAAACTTCAGCAAAAGAAAAAGATTGACAATGAAAATATTTGAGAGTAGCCTCAAATATGAATTTCTAATCAAATATATACAGTATACCGTGTTAAATATCTTAAAAATGCAACTTTGCTTAAAGAAAATATAACCTTAAATAAACTAACTATGTCAGTTTAGTGTTGAAAGTTAATTTGTGGTAACACAAATAAATAGATGTACTTAAAAATTTAATAACAGCTTTTTTCTATTGAGCGGTCCTCACCTTAAAGTCTTGAAAATGTTAGAAGGGATAGGAGTACCCTTTATATCGTTTGTAGAATCGATAGTGGAATAAAGTCAGGCCCTAGGAGACACAAGAGAAGAAAGGGAGTTAATCACCTTGATCATGGAAAATATTTCTCCTGCTACTAGAGCAGAATGTAATTTGTGCTCGTATCCGATGACCTTGACCGAGCTGAGGAAATTGGCTATCGATGTTCAGGGTCGAGGGGCGACACTACGAGAATATTATAAGGAAATTTCCTTGAAACATCAGGGTTTGGAAGGGAACGAAGGACAGGGAAGGGCTCATGTGATGTCAAATGATACGCCTGAGCACGAGAAAAGAATAAAGCCAGTTGAGAGGACGAGGGAAAGAAGTAGGACAGGATGATGCGTGAATTGCGGGGGTAGAGGTCATTGGGTAGTAGACTGCAAAAAAGCTAAAGTTGACATGAAGGAACGCCACTGCTTTAACTGTAACGAGGTAGGGCGTATGAAAGAACAGTGTCCGGGAAACGGATGTGGGCTAAAGGGAGGCGCGACCTTGTAGCCACGATACACATGATTACGCGCCCGAGCCGAGAGGCCCCTAAGGTTAATGTGCTGCTGGTGCAGTGGGGACATAAAGGAAAGCGTATAGAAGAAGGAGCGTTAGTGGATTCCGGAGCTGCTAAGAGCCTGATAAGTTGAGACATTGGGATTAACTCATTAAAAATGACGTAGGTTTAAAGGGTAAATTAAACGTGTGTGCTACACCTAAATTAAAATTACAGCCGATGGATCGGAAATGAGGTGCGAAGTCACTGTAGTGTTACATTGCAAGTGCGGGTTTCTCGTGGAATTTAGATTTTGTAGTTATAAGAGGGTTATGCATGAATGCTTTATTAGGCTTGGATTCATTGGGGTCGGTACAGGCAATCGTGGATTTTCAGAAAGGTTGGTCATCTTTTAGTTTTAATCCTGAGGTACGGGTTAAAATGGGATTTAGGAAGAAGGAGAAAATTTTTGCAATCACGAGGGAAGGAGAGAGTAGATAACTTGATGTGCAAAGAATATTGTGGAATTATAGAGATGTTATAACTGAAAGGATTGGAAAATGTGATGTCGTGCCTTATAGGTTTTATTTAACGGATAAAACACCTTTTCGGAGCTGGCCATTCCAATGCTTGCCTATTCAATTGGAGCATTTTCTGAACAAAATTGCAAAGTTGTTGAAGGCCGGGGTAATTGTCCCTTCCGCTTCAGAATTTTTTTCGCCGCGATTTTTAGTTAGTAGGCCTGGAGGGTAAGATTTTAGGTTAGTACTAAATCATGCTAATTTAAATAAGAGAGTACCAGTGGACCCTTTCACGTTACCTACAGTGGAAGGTGCCTTACAGCATTTAGGGCATGCGAAATTCTTTACTATCTTAGATCTGAATTGTAGTTTCTACCAAATACAGATTCATGAAGAATGTAGGACATATACTGCCTTTAGCACCCCATGGGCACAATACGAGTTCACGAGAATACCCATGGGAAGTAATTTTGGGAGTCAAACCTTGAGCAGAGTTCTTGATCAGGTTTTGAAAGATTTTAAATTTAAATTTGTCTTCAACTATATTGACGTCATTATTTATAGTGAGAATTGGGTAGAGTATGTGCAGCACGTTCGGACCGTATAAGAGGCCTTGAGAATGACAGGTTTAACCATTAACCCTAAGAAGGTAGAAAGGGGAAAAGAGGCGGTAACCTTTCTAGGATATATAGTGGGGGGAGGTAAGTTGAGAGTGAACCCGGAGAAGGTAAAACCTATAGTGGAATTTCCACAACGTACTTCGATGAAGGGTGTTCAAAAATTCATGGGAATGGTAGGATATTATGCGAGGTTCAAAGCAGGGTTGTCCAACATGGCAGAGCCGTAAATAGGCTAAAACGAAAAGGTGTAGCTTTTGAATGGGGACCAGAGCAGCAATTTGCATTTAAAGTATTGAAGCGGTTATTATGTAAAAAACCTGTGTTGTGTTCGCCAGATTTTCACAAGCCATTTAATCTGCACGTAGATGTTTCAGCAATTGCCCTGGGGGCAGTCTTGAGTCAGGATCTAGGCGAGAAAGAACCGTTCCACCCCATCGCTTATTCTAGTAGAGTCTTAAGCGAGACCGAAAGGAGGCTTAGTGCCTAAGAAAAAGTGTTTGGCCTGCCTGTATGGCATGGAACGCTTTAGGGGGTTCCTTGAAGGTAGGGAATTTAATTTATTTACTGACAATCAAGCCTTGTCCTGGATGTTGGGACATCCCCAGCAGTTAGGGAAGTTGGAAAGATGGGTCGTACCTTTAAATCAATTTCGTTTTAAAATCCATCACGTAAGCGGAAAGGCGAACCCAGTGGCGGACGCACTCTCTCGAATGTTTGAACCAGAACATTTCCCTGTTACGGCAGAGAAGGAGGGTGATCTGGTTGGATCATTATTATTATCCACACCTGAAACGTATGTGCCCATTAAAGAACATCAATTAGCTGATAAAGAATGTAAAATTATCAAGGCAGGGTTCACTACAGGGATTCAGGTGCCATACGTTGTGAAACGGGATATTTTGTATTATGTGGAGCCTGGTTGTAGGAACAGGGTGGTGGTTCCGGAGGCTGTGAGAGGAATGATCTTATAGTATTATCATGACCGACCGGGTGGAGGTCACGTTGGGGTGCAGCAAACGAAGGAGAAAATTGAAAGAGATTTTTATTGGTCTAATATGAAAAAGAAATTATGAATTATGTTATGACTTGTGTGAAAAATGTCAGAAGTTTAAGGCACCTCAAAGTACTAAAATGGTATTATATTCTGCAGAAATGCCTACTAGCCCATGGGCTAATGTGCACATAGATGTTTTTGGACCCTTGATTCATTCCAAGGGGGGAATGTGGCCTTATTAGTTGTATTGGATATTTTTTCCAAATTTACCTTTTTGTTGCCAATCAAGAGCCTGAAGGCTCCAGTCCTAAGGGATACCTTGGTTAATCAAGTCTGGAAATTATTCGGAGCGCCAGCAGAGTTAGTTAGTGATAATGGAACTAGCTTCACAGGAAAATAATTTAAACTCATGTGCATGGAGTAGGGTATTAAGCACTCTTCAGTAGTCCACATTTTCCACAGGACAACATGGTGGAATGGGTGAATCGTAACCTGAAGGCGGAACTGGGGATCTTTAGTGATCCCGTGCATAATGAAAGGGATGTTCAAATCCCCTGGATTAATCTGGGGTTTAATGATGCGTTGCATGAGAGCATGGGCGAGAATTCCGCACAAATGTTTCTAGGTAGGCGTGTTTTGCAGCCCTTGTTTAATATTTGGGGTATCCCCCCCCTTAGATTCCAGGCATTCGGAATCGCAGCGCAAGGTTTTGTTTACCAGAGTTAAAGATCGTTTAGAAGAAGCGCAAACCTTGGCAGCTAGGAGGTATAATGTGGGTCGAAGTATGACCCCTTTTAAGGTGGGAGACAAGGTTTTGTGCAGAAGTTTTCACTTCTCGGACCTCACTTTCAAGGTATCTGCACAATTGAAGTTATTTTATATAGTGAGAGAGAGTGAGTGAGTGAGTGAGTGAGTGAGTGAGAGTGTGTCAGAGAGTGTCAGAGAAAGTGAATGTGAGAGCTAGAGTGACAGCAAGTTTGAGTGAGTTTGAGAATGAATGTGAGTGTGAGAGTTAGCATGAAAGAGTGTGCGACTGAGTGAGTGAGAGTGCGTGTAGTGAAGAGATTTTGGTAAGTGCTTAGAAGCAAGGTTTACAGCGCTAGTGACAATATCTATGGAGCAGCACCAGAATGAAAGGGGAAAAGGAAATGGAAAGTCACTGAGAAAACCTGACCAACAGTATTACCTAGCACAATTTCCCCACATACAAAAATCTGGAATGACCACAATAAAAATCAAACTTCAATAAAATTTGTGCAATATGAGCCCCCTAGGCTGCTGCATCAATTTCAGGAGAAGGGGTAAAGTAGTAGGATCAGAGGAGGGTTGAATAGAATTGGCTAAGGGTGGAAAAATGTGTTGATAAAGCACATCACATATGCCATATACAGTTGGAAGGGTGAAGGAAGGTCTTTGAACCTATTTGAAGTTAAATATGGTTTACACTAAATATCATCATTAAACTCATTCTACTACTTCACCTACATGATAACTCAGAACAAACATCTGCATTATAAAGGTTATGTACTTAGTACAAAACTGCTGATAAATTATGATGATGTCTACTCACCCTCCCACATTGTCCATCACCTTTCTGCGTACAAAGTGGTAGACACTCTGGAACTCTTCCTCTCTGCATGGCAGCTCCTGGGGAACTGCCGACACATGCAGTCGAGAGCGTGCTTCTTCCAGCACTGTTGAAGGTGTAGACACTGAACACTTACGCTGTGGCATGCTGGGTGTGTGGTCAATGGACTGTGGCTGCATATCACGCAATACCCAGATACATTTTCCCACTTTTACAAAATTATGCATAGTTCCATACATCTAATGTGTTAATTTTGATACTTTCAGAATTTAAATGGTTATGAGTGCTGCCTTGAAGTGTGCTTACTGGATAAGGATTTACAAGTTAAATTACATTCAGTGGAGTTCAGTCACTATTTAAGATATTTGTTTAGGAAAAGAACTACAGTTTCTATTAATATGAGGAAAATATTGCTACACAAATAAAAAATACTTATAGTATTTGTTCATAGCTTTTACGGTAATACAAAAACAGCCAAAAAGATTCTATAAAAATTTGTACCACATCGAGACAAACCAAAAAAATTCTATGGTGGTGTATACTAGACTCGACAGGAGACTAGCCCCATACAATTTAAAATTATATGTCCCTACCCTTCTTTGCACCTAGGCTCTGGGGTAGGCATCACAAGCAAAGCTGCAATTATTGGTAATTTGTATCATTAAGTTGTTTAGAAACATATTTCAAAAGAGTGTCATCATCACACACTAGTAAAACACATTCCTTGCTATAAAGTCTTAACATCTGACCAATACTGATGACACAGTAAGCTACATATACGGTATATCATTTTTTAACCATGCACATATTCTTGCCCGTCATCAGGTAATGTGTATGTAAAAATTTGCAACCAATATTGATGGCATGTGTAGAGTAATAATGTTTTTCAGTAATTTCAATGACAATATTATTATTTATAAATGAAAACCTCAACACATGGGACAAGACCCCACCTTAAAAAGCGAGGCTGTTGGGGCCTACTGTGTTCCCTCTATTCCCTCCTATTTTGTGACCACATTGCTCATCACCATCTCTTGTTCCACCCAAACAGGCCACAACCATGTGTTATCTGTTCACTAATTACAGTAATTTAATATATCTTCAACTTATAGAATGAATTCTGCTTAATTTTCTTAACTTTCCTACAAACAGTTGCGTTATTTATATGTAAAATTACAAATCTTTAAGTATACTTCAAAGTAGTGTACATTCATTAAAAAATGTACACGTCCAAAAAATTAAAAATATCAACTTCCCTGAACTGAATCTACTTTGGTTTATTTGTTTTCAGGTCTGGCAATTTTCATGGTTACATAACTTTTCGGCACAGTACACAGACAAAATTTTTTGTTGAAAAAAAAAATCAATGGTACTGGTCATAATTTAATGCTGTATTATTTAAACTCACGGAAAATTAAAAATAAAAAGTGGACACATAAGTAACTTAAAGCCGCCACACTGTTACATGCAGTTATTTCAATAACAGAGGCAGGTGTTAAATGGATCTATTTCAGTCAATTTGAGAAGCCACAAAAACTTCACATTTAAAGACACAAGCTTACCTTACTGCCTTTCCTAGTGGGTGTCGACTGTTTTGTAATGTCATCACAAACAGTGTTTCTATCAGAAGAGTCACCATTCAGTGCACACTGTGGCTCAGCAATATCTTCAAGATCTATACTAAGTTTTCGTCTCACTTTGCTATGCTTTACAGATCTGTTTCCTTCACTTTTATGCGATGAGTTCCCAGCTGGAGTTACACAGTCTTGCCCACAAACTTTACTTGAAGACTTCTCATTGCTAATTACTTTCAAGCTCAACCTCTTAAACTTCTGGCTAGAGACATGCTGTTTGGGTGTTGTTTCAAAATCAGAATCTAAATCACTGTTAATTTTCCTTTTCCTATCTGATGATTTTAAACCATTTGTTTTTTGAACATCACTTATTACTTTCATTCCCTTTGAACGTTTTTGACTACTGCTGTTATTTGAAGAAAATGAAAGATGTTTGCCATGTTGTTCCTTTTTAAGACTATGCTTAATAACTTGATCATCATCACTGTCTTGCTTATCACTTTCAATACTCTGGGTTCTCTCACAAGCTTTAAATTTTTGCTGACCTAGAACATTACAAAATACAGTACATTTAATATTATTACACTTATACCTAAAAATAGGTACAAGCAACAAGTTGGCTGTATCAAGAAGCCTATGCTTTACTGTGACAATGGATGCTAACTTTTGAAAGCAGTGAAATGTGTCTATTGTGTTTATTAGCCAAAATAGAATGTTTATATTACAATGTAAATTAGTATGTACAAACAAGTTGAAAGGAAAAATTATGCAGGGTCTCAAAGTGTGCTCGTCATACAAAGAAAACAATACTTTAATAATTTAATACATGACATACATTTTTATACTTGACAGTTATTTGAGGAAAATATAATGAATTATCCACATTTCAAGAAAATTGGTCAAAAAATATATAAAAATATAAGTAAAGGAACAGAACAGAGAAAACATTCAGAGGCATAAAATTAGACACTGTTCAAAAAGATTTAAAAATATTTTATTTCCTCAAAACATTTTTCAGCAACTAACTGATGGAAACACACATTCACATCGCTGCAAAATTTCAACTATGTATTTGTATAAGGTTCAAACTGTACTTGAAGAATTTCAAATATAAAATTTGACCATTACCAACACTATAACAAGTAGTTGAAAGTATTACAATTTTTAATTAATGTATTTTTACATTTGTACTTTTGAAAAATGTTATGCAAAATTTACAAAAATTACGTAATCAAATAATTAAATTTTAAAAACTAAACAAACCTAAAAATAAAACTACAAAATCTTGCACATAGACATTTGTCTATACAAAAAAAAGATAGGAGTTGCAACATTAGGTGACAAACATCAAGGTGTTTTCTCAAATATTCTAGTTAAAATACTTAGATAAGACATCTGTCAGTGTTGATCTAAAAAATTACACTATTATTTCTAATGGTAGAAGTACTAGTTATGATAAAAAAAATTATTTTAAATATCTATAGCGTTATTTTTTCATGGGACATTTGTTCATACACCGCTTCCATACATACACTGCAACGTGAAAGTTTTTCTACTCAATAATGTTTTACACTGAAGAAGTAAAATACTACACAGTGCAACAATTTTAAGGGTTTATAAGAGATAAAAGCTAAATTTTAATTTAAAATCAAATTGATAGTGCTAATTTTACCTTGTTTATTTCTACTGCGGCCACTCACTTCACTACATCTATGCCATCTGTTACTGCTGTATGTCCATCCCGTGTAAGAATTCTGTATTTTGACAGCCAATCCTATCTATATATGTACCACGTGTCAGAATAACAAAATTTAAAACAACCGGACATGATCGTATGGCCCAATGAAACAGTAGTGGCAGCCCTGAACAACAAATCAGTTAACTTCTATCCACGGCATTGAAAATAGTGTGTATTATAAACGAAAAATAAGCAAGCATTTTTGAGGAACCATAATATAATGACATGGCTCCTAATCCAGCATTACTCAGTTAATTATTTTATTCTATTCAAATTGCATCAATTCTATAACTATTTTACAAACAACCGCACCATTATAGTCAACCTATACCCGCAACTAAAACAAAGGATGGCCATTACGAGTGTGTTTTAGATTCTTATAAGGTGTTATTTTCAATTTTCTGTGTGTATATGAAATATTGCAATGCAAGGATTGAAAAACCCGGCCTGTAATCGCCAACTGGTTTGCAATGCTACCGGTTACGGTGCAGCCAGCAGTAAAACATGCTCTTTACCTCAGAGTAGCAGCTGTAGGTCCGAAAAAGTGCACTGGGCTACAAATAACATGCAACCATTCCAGCTGCGGGTGTTTATTAGTTGAAAGAAAAGAACATCAATACAAAGGTCTTGCTTAACTTTACATCAATTATTTTATGTAGAACCAACAGGGTAATGCTGGCCAATGCATCCTGATAACTATCAGCGGGCTGCCTACTTTCACACCGCTGCTACGTACTTTTAGTAGAAAGAACTTCTAAATCAACTAATACATGCGGGAACATTCCCCTTTATGATGTGCCTCGCTTACTAAACGAAAACTGGCTTTCATCATTGCCACAATACGGCCATGCACCCTCGCCATTATGAAAACTTTCCCTTCCTCCTTGTTTGCTTGCAACCCACGCGGCATCCTCTCGACTACTACCCTGGCTACGGGGTCTACATCGGGTGCCTTGACAAAAAAATGGTCGACTTCCGGGGAATGTTCTAGAAAGAACAAGGTTGGCTCCAGATCACGGTCGTAGAAGAACAGGTCTGGACACTCGCCTGGATATTTGACCCCCTTGTTGTTTGACTGTAGTTCACCAAGTTACAGAGAAA
>PNEQ01004255.1:16800-30496 GCA_003012365.1 Medauroidea extradentata
TTACGGCGGTCAGACTAAACTCCGCCCACTTCCTTTCCGCTAAGATAAACAATTTATCAAAACATATTTTTTATCAATTTATGAAATACTTTCTTCGTTCACAAATTTAAGAAAAGGCTCCAGCAATCTTTATTTGCTTTATAAATTTAACAATGGAAAAAAGTTGACGGAGTTTGAATCCGACCGCCCGGAAAACAGCACCAAAAAGTACAACATTCTCGGTAACTTGACGAACTACAGCCAAACAACAAGGGGGTCAAGCAAAATACATTGTTAGATAGGCGAGTGTCCAGACCTGTTCTTCTACGGCCGTGCTCCAGATGCAATATAACTTAAAATTATATTTCTAAAACTCAATTTGATTTAAATGTTAGGTTACAAATTAACTACAGTCACTCAGATTATTTAATTATAAAATAAAATATTTTGTACATAAACCAACTAGTGTGCCACAACTAAACAGGAAACTTGTGGGTGGGGGTGGTGTGTTTGTACGTTACACATCTTCGGGGAAAAGCCCAAGTGCCGATGACAACGACTTCAGCTAGCCTGGTGCCTGCCTTCTCACAGCTAATTACCACCTCCTGCAGGCTTGGCCGTGAATATTTAAAGACTGAATAAAAGTTTACACAGTTGAAATACAAAGAACAAGTGTTAATAAAAAACATTTGTGATGTTACATTTAGAACAGTATGAAACCAAACATGGCCAATCTCTGATAAAATTGACAGTTAAAAAAAAAAAATACTTAAGCAAAATTATGTTTAAGTTCCTGACTGTTACTACATTGAGGTATTATGTAAACTGACAAGCTTGGAATCATTTCAATAATTCCTGGCACATTTTACTTATGTTACATGAGTCTGATCTTCCATTATTGCACCTGGAAGCAACGATTAGTATTAATTAACCAGTTTGAAGAAATGCTAAACGTAAATAAATTTAAGAAAAAATTCCTAGGCCCGCCACAAAACAAGGTTACTTAGTTACATTTCAAGGCCAGTGTTACTACATAGCTTAAATCTTTTTACACACAGTATTGTCCAAAACATCCATTTCTTATTATTTGCTTTTGCCTGATTACTTACTTCTAGGATACAAACATTACTACCATAATTATTTGTGTTGACAAAAAAATATATAGCAAACACATCTTCACTAAACAATTACATATCATTCACTTAATTGAAACTAGGTTTAGCAGAGTAACTACGGTAACTGTTCAATTGCAGTGGAAACTTATATAATTAAAATTAGCCTCATGCAGCTGCTTTTTACCCTGACCCATTGAAAGTCATTTATGCAGAGTACCTTCCAGTTACCAAGCTTCCATAAATGCAAGGAAAACATGTTTATTAAATTTTAAGTAACAAATATTAAATGAAAGAGAAAAAAAATATCAAAGTACTTGCAAGAATTTATCAAAAAGCAAAAATGATTAGGAAGGGTGGATATCACTGAGTACTTTACAGGATATTACAACGTGTTTAGGAATACGGGAACTGGAAAAACGTTCAGCCTTTGACTGCCTGGCAACTTGGCTATAAAAAAACAGTTACTAAGTAAGAAGCAGGTAATCCATCCAGAGAAAAGTACTACAGAAAAAATTTGTTACCGCCCATTTATTGTAACAGATTTGTGGGTAAATACTTATGGTTTTAAGAAAGAAAGTGGTACCATTTAATATCAAGTCAACGTGAGATTTTGAGCCTGTCAGCTGCAAAATGTAGGCCTACATATTATTACCAAAAGAAAAGGCCAGAAGACCTAAGCCTATGTGTTTCTCTGTCATTAAAGTGTACATGTTTAGATATTTGTATTACCAAAATGATTTAAAGTGCATCTCTGGGCACTTAGACCTACCCATGTTTGTTTATTATTATTTATGCTTTATGTTGATATATTATTTCCATTTAGATTGTGAGAGTGCAAATTTTTGCTAACGTAGTCTACAAGAAATACCGTAAGCGGGGGTTACTTCGGACATTTGGGTTACTTTGGGACACATTGACATAATTGTTATTTTCCGTGTACTTATATCAGCTGTGAGTAAATATTCATTAACTTTCGTCTAGAAATATATTACTTGGAATTTATTACAAGTAAATTTCTTTACTCAGGGCAGCCATATGTGCAAAAAATAAGTTTTTAGAATGTCCCAAAGTCACCCTAGGTGTCCAAAGTTGCCCCCGCTTACGGTATGTTTAAAGTTTTTTTTAAGTAGGTACTGTGAGTGATACGGCTGTGATAATAAAACTGATGTTAAATTTGTTTTAATTTCGAAGGTAGGCCCTACAACAAATGGCAAATTTCTTTGATAGTCTACTACTTGAAATTTAAATACCATACTGCTTTATGATCTGATAGTGCAGAAGCAAATTGAAGGCAACAAGAAAAATAAATTTTATAATGCATGTATGTACTGCTTAGTTTTTATATTTTAGTTTAAATACGTTAGCTTGCACTGTCATATGCTCGTACAACTTCAGTTTGTTGTAACCCAATAAGCCACTATTATTTAAACTTTTTGGTGTGAAGTAAAAATTAAAAAAAAATAAACAGCAGCAAGGTTACCCATACATGTTTGTTTATTTTTGGTAATGTCCTTAAATGTTACAACAATTTTAAGCATACCTAGTAAAATATATTATACATAATGTTACATCTTGAATGATTATATTAACATAACATCTATAGAGTAAGCAATTCATTACAGTCAAGACTCTTTAATACAAACCTAAAGGGACCCAAACATTGTCCCTTTGTAATAAACAAATTTTGTATTAATGAAACTTTGACAATAGTGTAAAAAGTATAGCAATAAGAATAGTAGTTCTGCACACATTTTTTATGACAGAATGTATAGTTTAAAAACTTCTTTAAAAAACTTTCTAGATGAAAAAGTATATTTTAGTTTATGCACAGTGCAAAAAGAAATTTACTATATATAATTACAAATAATACGCCAAATATTCTAAAATATTCTGACAATCATAATCAAGATATTATTTCCCAAGATATTATTTCCCAAGCTATAGAAATATTTGTCATAGCATCTGATATTCCACTTGCACCATGGATTCTTCAACTCCATCTTCCGAATGAGAAATGCAATGCAATTCCTGTATTTCTGTTTGAAATTCTTTAGGATGCCTTGGTCCAAGAGCTGCAAAATACTAATTACAGACAGGACATCACACATCTATTTATTTTAAAAGTTCGTATTAAATAACTTTTTTCATTAGTACTTTCTCTTGTTGGGCCCAAAAATTACTTTGTATTTCATATATTAACGGGGTATCTATTAACGAATTCTGACTGTACTTTAATATGAAATAATTTTCCATTAACACTGCCCACCTAACCCTAGTAAGATTAATGTGGAGCCAATATTGAAAACAAATTACAAGTCTGAAATCTAAAAAATAATCCAAAGAAAATCACGAAACATTTAGGATTTTATTGCAATCATATACCTAACTGTTGAAATGTTTTGATTGTAAGCTGGAAAGCAAACGGTGGTGGAAGGGTATAACGTTTTTGTTTACATAGTCCAACTTTTTTATGCTCCACCTGTCAAATAATGGAATTCTTATACAGTATAGACTGTATCTATTCACACAGTTGAATATCTGCAAAAACTATTTTTCATCACCATTACTGCAGACAGTAGTACTATTTACACAAGGCTTTCTGTCTCACTCTCTTCTCATTCAATCCTCAGGTCCCCCACCACACACTAACACTCGCTCAGTTAACTGCAGAACTATCTTCGAAAGTTCTTGGCCAGTTCCTTTGATGTCACAGCTGCCATCCCAAACAAGGGGTGCAGGACCAATGCTGATGCCCTGTCTCTGTGAGTGACCAAATTGAATGGTGCCATATTGCAGTACATAATGTGTGACGCCCTACACCAATGTTTTTTCGCTACAAGAATTATTTTTTCTCCGGTAAAGTACACAACTCCCAAACTTCACCTGCAATATCTCAGAGTTCAATTTGGTCATATAACAAAAGTGCAGCGTAACAATATAATTCTTATATAACATCTTTGATCCCGAACTTGTCGACGCCAACGCTTGCTGCTCGACAGGCCCACTCATCAAACTCAAGTAGTTGCCCGGCCAGGGGGTGGGAAGCACCTGCAAGCTGGATGAATTATTTCATGGCCTTCAACCACTCTGAAAATATGCTGCCATGTGCAGTTGCCTCTCCATCCCAGCCAGCGGCCATGTTTGGTGCTTGCACCAATCTTGACGAAGAGAAGGTACGTATTCATGCCTTCAATGTGTGTGTAACCTGACCACATTGAGATTTGAGCACAAGCTGGCCAAGTGAGCGTTTTCACCCGTCACCGACAAAGGTTGCCAGGTAAGCAGTTTAGGTGTCAGTCACCCAACTTTAGCCATCATTCTCAAATTACAATCTCCTCAACAAACCCCACTTAACAACTCCAAGAGGCTAAAAATTGTTCTTATCACAAGGCAGCTAAAAAAAAAAAAAAAAAAAAAAAAGTTTCAAAACTCAAGACTATAAAACTATGATGGCTCTCAAAACACTACAGCATGACAAAATGACTCACTCAATCTTTCTCACACCATTCCACATTACCAAGCCAAGGAGATGTAAAATGTATAACAAAATACTAGTTCTTCACTATTATTATACGTATATCCAGTTATGCGAGGTTGTAGTTAACTGTGTGATTTGTGTCTAAATAACGTAGCTAGAGTAGGTATGGTGAGATCTGACTAAGAATGACTTGTCTGAGTGACGCTTCATGAATTGCAGAAGTAATACTGAGAATTGCAAGCTGTAATTAACTGAATATTGCATACATAACACGGGTACACTACATTGGCGACAACACACGCATCTGGTGGCATCAGGTGTGGAAACAATCAAGGTGGCATCAGGTGTGGAAACAATCAAGGTGGCATCAGGTGTGGAAACGGTCAAGTTGTACAACAATGGCGATATGGACCTTTTTCTGTGAATTTGTTCCAGAATGGGAAACCTGGCAGATGTACTCGGAATGACGTATACTTATTCACACAAATAAATAACGGTGGAAAAGGTGATTTTCTTCACTATATACGAGGTGAAATTGTTCAATTTGGCGGAATCATTGTGTCCACATGAAACAATAAGCAAGATGGACAGAAAAAGTTGACTGTATTGTCTACCAAATTCAATTTTAAGCAGAGTGAAATCCTGGAAGGCTATAAGTTCTACAAGACTGTTCAACAGATTATTGAGAGTATTTGCAATATGAATGAGCTGCCGTGGTTGTCAGTCTATTACAACTTCAAAGATTTGAATAGAAGTTGCGGGATCAATTAGTATGCAGAGTGTGCGAGAGTAAAGGCACTGCAACATACAGTGTTTGCCAAAGTGCATTTCAGTTCATCCTAGGCATGGCAACTGCGACCAATGCAGTTACTCTGAACGTCAGTGACCTGAAGGGAAAACTGGCAGAAACAGTTAACCAGGTAAGTGTAGACATTTCTCTGTGTCATATTGTAGCCAACAATGAAGCAAACCAGGCTAATGTATCAAATCCACATGAGCAGATGTAAGAACAACCATTTTGTTGGTGCTGTAAAGTCTCCGTAATCTGGAAATTTGCAAGTATCACTCCAAAAGGTGCAAGTTCTGCTCCAAGCAAGACACCTGGAAGAAGCATGGATATCCAAAAGAAAATTTGATGCCAGACTGCAGTGTCCACACAAAAGGCCAAAATGAAATGCAAGTTGTGGAGCCTCCATGCAACATGAGGATTTATTCATCAAGGGAGGATACATCCTTTTACAGTTACAGTTGTACTACCCCAAGAGTCATCCATCAACAAAAATGCATGTAATGTTGGATGGAAAGGCCCTATAAAAATTAAGTGTGACACTGGGCTGGGCAGCGATACTCTGAACAATTATGGCCAGGGAGGTCAGACCTTCAAGAAGCCAATCTACTGTTGCACACATGGTCCCAGGAGAAGTTAAAGAGTGCTAGGGTCATTAGAGGAGCACATGCAGACAGACATTGCAGATGTCCGATTGTCAGATTATCACGGTTTGTAGTGGAAGGTGGTGGACCAAGTCTCTTGGAGCAGAGCTGATTGAAAATTCTCTGCATTTCAGTGGTGGGGATGCTAATTATGCATACTAATGCATCAGAAAACACTGCATACCCTAATGAGTTTGCTAGTACAGACCCGGGACAGTAAATGGAGCCACCAGTGAGTATAGATTTTGAACCAGATGCAAACAACCATAAACTCTTTCTGAAGTGTAGGTCAGTGTCTCTTTCGGAAGTGCCAGCAAAAAGAGAGGTTGGAAGATCACTACGCATCTGAACTGGTGATATACTCCATGTGAGCCACTTTCACTACCACAGGAAATCTGACGGTTTAGTATAATTATGTGGGAATCACAAACGTTCAGGGACACCAGAATGTGAAACTTAGATTTACCCAATTTGTCGAGGGGGAAACTGATCACTTAATAGGATTTGACAGATGCACTTTTGCAAGTTTCGGTGGATGAGATAAAATTGACATATTGTGGGCTGTGTCAAGTGAAACTGTTGCTGTTCAACATCACGGGTGCTACAACAGTTTTTCTGAGATTAATGGAAATCATGCTTGCAGGCGTAGGAGTCATAGCACTGCTTGACAACATCCTCATCATGGTAACTTATACAGAGCAGTACTAGCAGTGATCAGGTCCCCAGTCATATTGGAAGTGCAGAGTTATAGTTGAAGGATAGAAAGTGTGTTTTTGCTGCACTATCTGAAAAGTTTATGAGTTATTGTGTGGACAGTGTCGAAACACACATCGACTTAAGTTGATGCCACTCACCTAGTTTCAGCCCCCAAATGCAAAGAACTAAAGGAGTTCTATTATGTTTAACTTATACAAAAATTTCCTGCACTATACTGAAAATGTAGCAGAACCATTACATGGTCTACTCACAAGGGACAACAGTCACAATACATTTAATATTGTGAAAGGGCTGCTTCTGTCAAATGATGTTTCGGTACAATACAATGAAATGAAACCTATAACAATGACATGAGATATCTCTGAGTATGGCTTTGTGGCAATACTGGCTCACTTGGAAGCAGACAAGTGTGAAAGCATAATTACTAGTATTTGGTCACGTGCACCGCACAAACAGACAAGGTGGTCCTTGCTAATATATTAGGCATGATTCATTTCAGGCAATATCTCACAGTCTAGAAAACTATCACCAGTCATCAACCTCGGTTTCACTTGCTTGACCCAAAGATGCAAAACCCAAGATGTTTACAGGGTTACAACGGTGAAGTCTGTTAAAATCTCATCCAAAGTTTGACTACAAGTTTTTTTATTGACCGGGACCAAGCATCGGGCACGTGGGTGCCATAAGGGTGTTCAAGTGCGATAGTCATAATTTTATATATTTTTAATAAAAAGTGTTAGTTTTGTGGACAACACTTGAGAGTGCAGTTCCCTCTTACCAAACAATTTTAGCTGATGTAGTTTTCTCATAACTGTGCATCAAAGTAAAAATTTGAATGTTCTGCTGCCATGCAAATACTGTAGTGCAAACCAATTGACTTACGTGCATGAAATAATTCACAGTGAATTAAGATATTATGGGCTATGTAATAAAACATTTCAAAAATTCCAGCGAGCTGTCTTTGTATTAAAAAATAATTGCTGAATTTGCCACTTATTTTTGTACTTTTGCAATTTTTTTTATTCAAAATATTATGTTTTTAAATATTTTATTGCATAGCTCATGGGACGTAAGTCCACTGTGAATTATTTTCTTTAAGTAGGTCAGTTGGTTTTCACTATTTGCATGACAGCGTAACAAGCAAATTTTGACTTTGACGCTCCATTATGAGGAAACTATGAGATCTAAAATTGTTTTGTAAGAGTAAAATGTACTCACAAGTATCGTCTATAAAACTAACAATATTCCATAAAAATATAAAATTATAATTTTATCGCACTTGTACACCCTTAAACATGCTGCCATAGGTGTTTCTTGAAGAAGACGTTCCATCAGTAGAAGACGTGAGTTTTGTTGAAGGTACTACCTGAACCTCCAGTCAATGACCCACGGATTGCTGCACTTACAAAAGTAGATCTGGTGCTGTGTGTTATCAAAGAGGACTGCTGTGTTGCATGGCCACGAAGTGGAGCAGTGACAGACGAGCTTCAGTCCCACTGGACACGGCACTATGAATTGTCCCACTTCATAGTGGTGTATCCTGTTAGGAAACAGTGTGGTCAATCCTTCGGCAATGAGGAAGAACTTATTAGCAGTGTTAAATTCAAAGCAGTACAGCATGGAGCTATATGTGGTAGTTCATGAGGGATGGTGATTTTGAAAGAAAGGTGTAGAAGTTGTTGGTAAACACCAGTGTTATATTGATGAGAGCAGAGGGTGTACATATCAGCATCAGAATGCTTTGGAAGCTAATTGAGAAACAGAATTTTATAAATCCCTAACATATAAACTCAATTTGGTTGTAATTTAATGTCGCAAACATCAACTTATGCTACACATTATCCCTCTACCTATTAACTAAACAACAAAACCCATGCTTTCCAGAGTTAATTGAACATCCGAAGTTCACAACAAAAACCTCTACAAAGAATCCAACATCAGAACATGAAATAGAATACAATTTTGATTTTTGACTAATTGGTGACTCTGTTTTATCATAATTTTTGACAATACTAAATAAAATTAATGTTAAATACATACATTATTTATTACAGGTACATACATTCAGTTTGTTATTGTTTCATTCAAGCATTAATTTTTTGTTGCATAAATTATCACGCTGGATGATCTTAACTTCAGTAATACGGATTAAATTGTCTAATTTGAGTTACAAGGGTCTGACCATTCAAACAACGCTATAAAAAAAAGGTGACTATCATTGTCAATCCCACGGATGTAAGAATATATTGGAAATAGTATGTCAATACGTATTTGAAGCCGCTGTTTTGTGTATAAGCATTTGGTGTTGAGGGCATTGAAAGTTAGGAACACTTGTACTTTGAATAATAAAACCCTGCTTGATAATTAGGGGCTCGCCTACCTGCCATGAATGTTGTGATGTAGAGGTTCAGGAGAATCGAAAATATTAGTTATGAGATTGTGCGCTTGACATATAAAAGAGATTAAGGTACCTCATACTAAGGGTAAATTATTTCAGCTATATAAGTTTCTCAAGTAATTGGAAAATAGGGGCTTAACAATGCAAAGTAACGCCTTTTCCAGCTTGTGTTATGCCATTACTTTTTGTTATTTTTACTTATAACTATTGAACTTTAGTAGATCTATCCCTTATATTTCTATCCCGTAACTGTTTGCACCTCGTTACCAGGGGTGCAGAAAATGTATTTGGGATAACTATTTCCCCAGAACACATTATTTTGGCCCAAAATTTTCCACCAAAACCATTGCACACTTTTTAACATATTAAGGGGCAATTTGACTATGTTAAAAAATTAATAACAATCATCAAGAGCCTACTGAAGGACGATATGTGACAGCATGGCTTGTATGCGAGTGCAGCAGCTCATTTAAGTGCATTTGCAGATATTGATTTTTTTTCTCAACAAATATTCCCCCTAAGGTATTCTCATTTCCTCAGAACCTCGTTCTCTTGATCGGACACATTCTGCACTCCTGCTCGTTACAATTGAAAATTTTGAGGAAATCTTGTCCTTGTAACATGTGTACTGCGCAAATATGCAGCCAGTGTCGTGGCACATTGAGGGCTTCGCGAGACCGAGCCGAGAGGAAAACTAAGAGGGAGGGAGAGAGAGAGAGAGAAAGACAACCTCCTACACAGCAGGGGTCAGCTCTGTCTCCTCCCTTGCTTCGCATATTCTTAGCTTCCTCTTTAGTTGTTTTTCGTCTGCCTGGATGCGGTGGCAGAGTTCTTGCTGCGGCCACCCGTGTTCTAACTTGTACCCTGCAGCCGAGTGTTACTCATCTATCGACTACGTAAAGCCATGTGTTTCTGAAGGCCTGGTTCGCAGTATCAGTTTCTGACGATATGCAGGTTGAAGAAACTTTCCAATTCCTCTACCTTTATATAATTTTGACATGTAAAAAAATATGCTTTTTCTTTTTCTAAGCTAAGTAGGCCTATTACTCTATCTTCTTAGAAAGGGGACTGACATCTCATTACACATTACTCCAACATAACTGTTTAAATACGTTGGCAATATGGTTTTTAAAAAAACAGTAAGTCCTCGTTTTACGTCGGGGTTACGTTCCTGAAAACTACAACGTAAATAGAAACAACGCAAAATGAGTCAAGCCTGCCGCCCACGGCCTACAGTCGGCCTGAAGCATGCGCACACAAACGTGCCGGCGTGCAATATTATCACCCTTTTTACAGACGCACAAACATACAAGAGACGCCGCACTACAATGCTGAAATAAAAAATCTGACCTGTCCGGGATGGCGGCTACAGAAAGACTTTAAATTATTACCGACGTCAGTGAACTGACAGCTTCACATTTTTATTACCTCACCATTCAAATATAAGGATTTTTTTTAATCAGTGCTAAATGTACAGTACAATTGTGCTGGTTCTGTGTTTCGATCCACAAGGCAAGCTTCTTCTCCATTTTCTCCATTGCACTATGACGTGAACAGCTAGTCTTTGTAGAACTGACAGATGACATATTAAGCAAGCTACTCTTAATTTTGCCCGCGTTTGCTCAAATTGTGCGAACTGTGGTAGGCATTAGTGGTAACTCTTTTCTAATGTATGTCAACTGCCCTCTCGCCTGAATCAAAACATGGCAAAAATTCCATTTTCGTGGCCAACAAGACAGGTGTTCTGTTTATATTTTTTGAAATAACGAACTGTTTCGAAGCCATTTCGTAAGGTAAAAATCATTAATAGCAGTGAGCTGATACTGTAGTGAAACACGTTTAAAGCTCAGTAATGTGAACTGAAACAGTGGCACATCTATAACTCTGCCCACCGCAACATTATCACAGAGACTGAAGCAGGGCCAAGGGCTATTTGAATGGGGGAGGGGAAACTGCTGCGTCGTCACGAGAAGATTAGGCTTTGCCACATTAGCGATGTGGGTGGGCGAGTAGTATTGCATCCCCGCGTGAAGGACAGGAAGCATCTGTCGCAGCGTATCATAAGATAGTGTGACGCGCGTGTAGATTACTGTACATAGCACAAATAAAATGCAAAACTGCTGTTCATATGACAATTTATGTAGTGTATTAGTAAAAATAAAAAGCATGGGAACCTTAAACAATGTTATTCGGAATCGGCGACTTGAAACATAGGTAGCGACATTATTCCGAAACGACGTAAATCGGTACGACGTAAGTTGAGGACTTACATACGACATGGGAATCGCAATAGTTAGGACTGTATTTCAGGTTTTTCTGGTAATTATCTTAATTTGGGAAAGTCAGTTGCAATAAATATTGTGTACTTACATTAACAGTGACGGAAACTATAAATTTAAAGCAAAGCGTGCCTAATTGTTTATATACAGGTTGTTCGAGGATGAATGGTCACAAAATATATGGCTTGCTGTGAACATGAATAGAAACATTATTTGTTAGTGAACATGTATCCGGAAAAGGCCCCGAATAGTTCTCTGCTGGTGGAAAGACGAGTGATTGCCTGACAATCAGGTATCCCCATATTCGGAAATTCAACTTTGCATCCACTAGTGATTAAATTATTAATGTAAACAGTTGAGGTATTTTCCAAACATCAGTAGATAGTTTTGAAAACAAAATACATAATCATTTAATAAATTTGTGTTGAATGTTAACATTGTGGGATACAGAAATAAAAATTTTTATGCTCAGGAATTTATAAAACCAAACATTAAATATTTTCGGACGTACAGTAGTATCTTAGTATATGGAATAATAAACACAATGCAAGCAAATCCGTAAATTTCCAATATTATATCAGTACAGTACAGTTGCCCAAGCTAACTGTAGTCTGTGGATAGCAGAACGGCGCAAACGACTAACAGCTTCATCATTTGGCAGAATATGTAAAATGAGAAGTTCTACACCTCGTGCCAAAACTGTCATTTCCCTACCGTACAGTGATTTCAGCGGAACAAGCGCTACAATGTACGGCAAAGAAAAAGGGATTTTAGCAATTGACAGTCTGGAAAATTTGTTAGGTAAAAATGTGAATAAAGCCATACCCTTCGTTAATGAAGGTTTTCCCTGGCTGGCAGCTACGCCTGATGGTCTCATAGACGATAATTCAATTGTGGAAGTAAAGTGCCCTGCCATTGCAGAGAACCTTACTCCGCAAGCTGCGATTACCGAAAAGAAGATAACATTGTGCCAAAACCCTCACTCACAGGGCACAAATTAACTGGCCAAAATCCATTTCGCAGTTTGCATAGCAAGAATGTAACAAATGACCAACCTGGGAGCAAGTAAACATATAATAATCTATACTTAATATTATTGACAGGTAACAAAGTAAGCAATAAGAACGCGCGTTTGACATTTCACCACTTTATATACCTTACAAATCTGAATTACAACAAATTAAAACCCTGTTACAATTTGTAATTATAACCACGAGTGCTTTACTCTTCAAAAAGTCTTGCAGATTCGAGTGACTTGAAAGAAAAATGTGTGACATAGGCCTTGTACAGAATGTCAGATAATTTGCGAATGCGAACTGCACCACACGAACCTTACGTAGTAAGATAAATAAGTACTCTCTGTAACAAGGCATCAAGTCCTTCATTTACGAGAAAAGAGACTCTGTACATAAAAGTCGCTAGAGTAGGAAAATTCATACCAGACAAAAAAAATTTCAAAAACGTTGTAATAAGTTTGCTGTCAACCATCCCACCCTTTTTTTTCATTGGATTATAATTTCTGCATGTTGAATGCATGCGGCGTGCATAGGGCGCAATACTGGGATGCCAATCACCGAGTTACAGAGGAACCGATAGATGACAATTTTGAGGAACTCTTATCAATGGGTATTGTGAACCCTCTCAAGGTATTCTAGCAGGAGACATCTGGTGACTTTAGTTGTCATTACACCGCCTTTATCTAACAGATATACGTAATTGTCCACAACAATAGATACTCTGATTTACCAAAGAGTATTTTCTACTAAATTTTCATAGTAAATTTATGAAGAATTACCTGACATTATGTACAACTCATGCAATGTACTTTTGAACTGATTATGACTACTATCCTAAACGTATCTTGCTTATTCTGAGAACAAAATATCATTGATGGTCATATTATGGCCTAAGTGTTAGTGATGACTATTAGCTATTTGCTGTAAAGAAAGCACTTTGGAAAAGTCATCTGTTCAGAAATTTTAATAAATAAACCCAATCATGTGACCTCATGCATTAAACACATAACTTTTACAGCAGTGAAAAATATACGCAATATTAAAATAGTCCTTTTAGAGTATTTTAGTTAATATTAATAAGTGGTGGAAGTTCGAAGAAAACCTCAAAATGCTCACTTTACCGTAAACAGCTTATAGTCAGTTGTCTGAAAAGACTAGTTTCACTAATACAATTAAAAAATACTTATCAGACTATGTGGCAGAACAGAATTTTTAATAATTCTGCATTTTACTGTTTATGAACACTTTGTCTTGTTTTATTTTTTTTTATTTTTTTTTTATTA